>JZKD02S0031979.1:12935-26462 GCA_000966675.3 Picea glauca
AAGTTTCCTGAAGGGTGGGTGTATGTAACAACCCTAGTTAAATAATTATTAAAGGGTTATTAAGTTTAATTAACTGTCCTAAGGTTTATTAGTTAAATAATGATTATTTATTAATAATATTATTTAATTATTTATTGTTTAATGTATATTAATTAACTGATTAATTAATTAATTAACTCATTTAATGTTTGGGTAATGAATTAAAGTTTAATAAATTTTAATTTATTTAAAAGAAAACATAACGTAATGCAGGAGGGAACCATTGAGGAGAAGGGGATAAGGTGGTTGGCATTAAATGGAGGGATAAGGTGGGTGACATTGAATGAAGGGAGGAGGCGGTGAATGGGAAGGAGGATATGAGGGGGCATGGGCATTCGAGAGATGACACTTTTGATTTTGGGGGAAGGAAGCATTATTTTGATATTAGGGACTGTATTTTTCTGGTTTGGAGTTTGGTGGACTGTCACAGGGGGGCATCGGTTGCTGGGAGTTTTGGGCTCGGGGGCCAGGATTCCTTACGGAATCCTGGATCTAGGGAGCCGGAGAGGCTCTATTCCTAGCTGGCTGGGTGGTTAGACGGTTTTGGACAGTGCATCAAGCAGAGTTGGGGACAACAGTAGCATCATTTAGAGGTATGTAAATTATTCATTATTCTGTTGTGTTATGAAAGTGATTATAATCTGCTTGTAAATATTAATATGTTGATTATGTAGTGGATTATTTGATGTATAAGAAACAGTTTAAGGTTAAGTTAGCATGTCTCTATTTTAATTTATGATTTATAAGGCTCTGTTGGAAGAGGCCTTACATCAAGGATATCATTATGAAATCTAGTTTATCAAAGTGGAACATGTTTTTCTTACTTCAAGGAAGTTAATGACACTTTGGTGCCATATATATTTTCTCTTATGGATCAATCTACCATGGAATTTTTTCGATTCTTTGTGTTTCCTATTGTATGTTGAGCTATGCTTTGTAATTGTGTCTTTAAACACCACATTTTCTTGGAATATATAACTCCTTGATCTATCTAATTTTATGATTTTCCAATAATTTGTGCTCAATGTTGAGCTGACACACATTTAAAAAATAATAAAATAATATTACCAAATAGATATTTGAAAATTGACCCTATTAAAGTAGAAAATTAAAACACATATACACATACATAAAGATTGAAGATAAATGACACCACATTATGGATAATGAAATGTGCACCATTTATACTTATAAATCCAAATACAAAAAATAAACTATTTAAAAAATAAATAAATTAGAACATAAATTTATTAATTTTTAATTTAATTGAAACTTATTAAATTACCAAATGCTATTAAAAAAAATTAAACTTTTTTATTTTATATTGGATCTTTCTTATTAAATTACATAATACCATTATTAAGATCCTCCCCACACACACACATATATATGTCTCCACAAACTTTTCAATTTAACAGAGCACCATAAAATTTTCTAACTCTATTTATAACCTATGAGATTTCTCTTTTATTGGATTACCCAGTACTATTGTGAAGATCGAGAGAGCACCATAACTTTTTAACTCTATTTGTAACCCATGTGATTGATCTTTACTTATCACATCAATATAAATCTGGTCACTTCTTTTCAAAGCAAAAAGCAAAAAATTTGGTGAAGACATTTTTTTCTGATTAATTTCTTTATTTAGTGTTTTACATTTTTATGTTTTGTAATTGTTTGTTTGTTTTTTTTCTAAAATCTAGTTAAAAATTAAAAAAATTAATTGGAATTATAAATTTTACTAGTTGAAATTGGTGAAGGTTTTTAAAGACGTTGAATTCAATTATACATTAAAAACAAAATTTGAACACTGTAAAATTGTGATTTCATCAACAATTATATTGCTGAATTTTATTAATAATAATCTAAAAAAAGTTAAAACTATTATTTAATTTTAATAACATTTTCTCGTTTAATTTTATCCTTATATTTTAGTCATCAAGTTCTTTGCAGATTAAACTTCTTTTCCTTATTAATTTTGATAGTATTTTCTCGTTAATGCTTATTTTTAAACTTTGCTGGAAGTCTAACACTATGATTGCATATTCTATTCAATAATCTCTATGCAATATAAAAATCAAGTCAAATGAAAATTAATGAAAGAAACTACGGAGTATATATGCAAAAAGATGATGCGTGCACATGGATTAGAACTTTGAAGGATGTGATGTTTCACTGTTGAAGTCAGCACAGCACATGCAGATTGCATTTCGGTGTCCATAGCTTTTATCTCATTGAAATGAAATTGGGTACGTCTGTCCAGGTTAAATTCTAAAGTTTAAGATGAAATAAATCATTATGATTGCATGCCATTAAAGTCAATTCGATTGGCATATTTTCATGCAGACAGTTATTTCAAAATGATGATGATCACTTTAAAAGTACCTCTTGGGTTGGATTTTTGGTCCTCAAACCCTGTGCATTTCAGATAATGGCGGCCATCAAAGTAGGAATCTTAAAATGAAACAGTGTGTCAAATTTGATGGTTTTGAGAAATCTGTTAGAAAAATGTGAACCGGCATCAAGAATTGAATTCAAGTGTATTGGATAGTCATAATTTTTTGTTATATATTTTGTAAAGAACAAAATTGTTGAATGATAGTTTCTTTCTGTTTGACTAAAGCAGATAGATGGATAGACATATTAATTGCATAGATAAGATACATGAAGTTGCATTTATTAGGTAGGTGAGATGTAGATTTCTAGAGAAATATCTTATGGTGAAGTTGCATTTATTAGGTAGGTGAAGGATGGAGAATTCTAGAGAAATATCTCATCCCATGTATTTTGATTTCAGTTTTCTATGTGAATGTGAAGGAGAGCTCAAGAGCTCCATTGTTGTGTGTGTTTATACTATGTTTTGTAAATGCTCGTCTCTGGTTGAACATGAACATGGTATTAGAGCAGGAGTAAGAGTCTTTGAAAATTGGAGAGCAATTTGCAAGCTACTATAGAGAAATTTGAAGCTTGATCAACCCACAACAAGAGGAGGGGCATTTCAGGTCATTTTGGTGGAAAAATCTGAGGAAAAATGCTTCGAAAAATCGTGTTTTAGAGCTCAGTCGCCCCCTTCCTTTGTACATAGTGAGACCGAACTCTTATGGTCGCCCTTAGCTCGTTTAGGACCCACGATCAAGTGTTTTCAGTCACCCGGTCGCCCCTAGAACACGAAGAAACTGCGACCGAAAAGGACCACTTACAACGTTTTCTCTAGTCGCGCCCAGACTGAGGAGAAATTTCGACCAGGAAAGAAAATGTTTTGGGTTTTCTGTTTTGACAGAGAAAAAGCCATCTTGGTCAAGTTTTAAGCTAGTAAGGGGGAGCCGACTATCAACAACAAATTCATGGCGACTAAAAATAGTTCAACACTCGCATGAGGACCAATTTTAACGGGTAAGAATTATGATGTATGGTCTATAAAAATGATTTTTTTTTCTAGTCTGAAGATTGTTGGGAAGCAGTGGTTAATGGGTTCAAGGAACCCGATTCGACGGATTTGCAAGCAATGTCGAATGCGCAAAGACATGTGCTTGGAGAAATCAGGAAGAAGGACAACAAACAAGGGTTAGAGGAATACATTTTCCCCAAAGTCACAACAACAAATCATGCCAATCAAGGATGGGATATTCTCGAAATCTCCTATCAAGGCACAAACAAAGTATAAAATGCCAAGTTGCAGACACCGAGGAAGAGCTTTGAAACTCTTTAGATGAAGGATTCTGATTCTGTGGGTCATTTCATGACCCACATCACGAGCATAATGAATCAACAACGCACACATGGAGAAGGCATTCAAGAGCAGAAAGTCGTTGAGAAGGTACTTCATAGCCTTCTCGAGAAGTTTAATATGGTCATAGTTTCCATAGAAGATTCGAAAGACCTGTCAACACTCACAGTTGAAGAACTCATGGGATCTCTATTAATAGGTTCAATGAATCTTTGGAGAATGCATTTCAGCCTCATACCTCCATAAGCAGAGGCAAATGACGCATAGAACGCTCTCAAACATGAGAGAGGTCAACTTCAGAATGTTCAAAACATAGTGAACAGTCAAAACAAAGGCACTCTCAAAACAAAAGGGGGAGAGGAAAACTTTTTCAGTTAATATGGATTGACAAATCAAGGATCCAGTGCTATTATTGCAAGAATATTGGTCACTATGAAAGTGAATGCAGAAAAAAGCAACTGGATCTGAATAGGGGAAAACAAATATTACCAACACTGAAGAAGCAACATCTGAATCAATGTTCTTCTCATTTCAAGTCACAGAATAAGCAAACAACAATTATGATCTCTAGTTGTTGTATAGTGGCTGCAACAATCATATCACACATAACAAAGATTTGTTTACTAGTTTAGATAGCTCTGTCACATTTCAAATTAAATTGGGAGATGATTATCAAAAGAAATTTTTAGGCAAGGGTGTAATTTCTGTATTGACCAAACAAGATGAAAAGAAGGATATCCATGATGTTTATTATGTACCTGGTCTTAGACATAATATGATGAGTGTAGGCCCGATGAATGAACATGGCTATAGAGTCATTTTGAAGGTTCCAAGTGTACAATCTTGGACAAACCACCCAGTGAGAACATCATAGCTACAATACAAATGACCAAAAATACAATGTTTCCTTTAATATTGAGAAATGTAAATTTGACACAGTCATATGCCCAAAATGTGTCAATCTCGGATGAGACTTGATTGTGGCATATTAGATATGATCATTTTCCATTTAGCAGTCTCAGTCTTTTACAAAAGAAATCTATGGTCAAAGGTTTTCCCATCATAAATGAACAGAAAAACACCTGTGAGAGTTGTATTTTGGCCAAACACCAAAGGGATAGTTTTCCCAATGCTTCCTACAAATCAAAATAACATCTCGAGTTAGTGCATACCGACCTTTATGGTTCAATGGAAACTCAATCAATAGGAGGAAGTTTTTATTTTCTAACATTCATTGATGATTTTAGTAGGAAAGATTGGGTTTATTTTGATCTGAATGGAGGGTGCACTTAGTAGAAGCGAATCACCTTTAATGGAGGGTGCATAAGTTCTTAAGGAAAACACACTAAATTTCCAACGTTTCTACAAGGAGGGAGAGATGCACTATTCTTACTCAAGTCGCACTATGGAGGACGCACCAATTCTTAAGGCAAAACACACTCAATTTCCAACACTTCTACCATGTAGGAAAGATGCATAATCCTTCCCCAATTTGTAGTATTCTCCAAGACGCCCCAAACAACAAATTAAACGAAGAGGAAAGGAGGAGGGCACATTGGCTTAATCAATGCGCATGGCCTTCACAAAACTCCCATGCAACACTCTAAACGCTAACAAATTATAGATGCACACCAATTGCTTTGGTGTGCAGTGCTCTCAAACAATCACACACACATAAAAGAATACGCACATACAAAGAGAGACGAGATTTGAAAAAGTTTCATCAAATGAATTAGAGAAAGATGTCCCCTTTAATAATTCAGGGAGACTCATTACACCGATAATTGCCACTTTTATTTTTTTGCGATTCTCTGCGCATTCAGACTGGCAAGAGAAATTTCCCTCAACAATTACTGACACAATCTGACTATCAATTATTTTAGACATCTCATTGCTTACTTAGACTGGCGAATGCTTTATTAAAATTATGTGACTGACTGACGCTGACATAGATCAACAAACTAGCATAGAATTAATTCTCTTTATCGCCTTGCTTGTTGCAGACTACTAAGCCTCTTTTGTTAGTTGTCGAATGATGGTTGACATCCTTCTTGTTGGTCCAATTCCTCCCTGTTTAGATCCGGAAGAGTCCCTTCTTCTGCCACCATCTGAGGGAACTTTTCACTATATTGTCTCAACTGTCATCCACTTGGCCTACGCTATAGTTTGGCACTGTTTATCAATGAGGTATGAAGCAAGATGTTGCTTGAACGATCTTTTGTTACTTGCAAGGCAACTGCAACTGGAGTGTGTTGTTGTGATAACTTATGAACAATGCTATGGTCAACCTGTTGTTCTTGGTGTTGTTGTGCTACTCCTGATGGAGACAAAATGAGAGGCATCACTGTGGGTGCAGAGACTGAAATCCAAGACAGACCTCGAAAGGTGAGAATCCAGTTGAATAGTGTGTGGCCCTATTGTAAGGTTGTCACTTCTACAAAGCCTGCATCAGGAGGTAGAATTAGTTGGCATAGTGGCGGTAATTGAATTTGGTTGGGGACATGGTCTCAGAGTGGTAAGTCGCTGGGTGACCTCCCTGTTTAAGCATCTCTCCAATAACAAACCGAGAGGCAATCCAGGGTAAGGGATAACGATATTTAATTGTGGCTTGGGTAAGGGCGTGGTAAGAGGTAACTAGAGGACGCTCGATAGTGTCTTGGGTAACCAGTTGAGATGATGGAGCATTGGGTAATGATGTGTCATGAATGATATAAATGGATTGAGCAAGGGATCGAGAGGGTCAGATCCTTTTGGGAGACTGAGAGACATTGGAAAATTATGGGAGGAGAGGGAGTATGATGGGAGGTGTTAGATTTATGAGGTTCTCGGGATGAACATGGTGGGACAAACATAGATAAACGTCTCTATGGTGAATGACATGGTTAGTTTCTTCTTTTCTAGGATGCGGTGGGGGGAGTATGAGGCGCTAAAGAAGTAAGCACATAGGTGCATCCTTCATGTTGAAGATTGCACTGATGGGATTTGGCATGGTACATATCTTGTCGGTCTTGTCGGTATGGGAGACCCAACAAGAAGTCAACAAATTCTAAAGGTGATACATTGAAAAACACGATGTCGCAGAAGGGGCCAATAGAAAAAGTTATTGCACAACACCGAGTGATAGTGATGCAGGGTCCTCCCTTTTGTACCCAATCATCTTGATAGGGATCTGGGTGGGGGGTGGTGGGAAGTTGTAGATGTTGGACTAGGTCTTGGGAGACTAGATTCTTTTGGATGCCATCGTCCAGAATGAGAGTTGTGAGTTTATGTTTAATTAGACAATTATGAATAAAGAGGGGAACGTTAGAATGACCTGGTTCGGGTGTAGTCATGAGAATGAGGGATGGGTCGGCTTCAGTGGGGTTGGTGAGAGAGATGAATTCTGGTTGTTCGGGAAAATCAACGGGTGTGACCTCTGCAACCAAGGTCTAATGGGGGTGGCTATTTTTATGGCTCAACAGTCGGTAGAGTTGTGTGAGTTGGTCTTGTGAAAATTACACCAAACTGTCATTGTGGGTGTCGATGAGGAAGAAGGGTAAGGTTGAGGTTCAGAAGGATGCAGGTTGGCATATTGGGTTTGATTTGGCGAATATCGGGATTGAGGGGCTACCTTACATTCTACGACCAAGGCCCGTAAGAACTCCTTGTCCATAGAGGAACTGTAAAAAAGATCTACCTTCTGCCGAAGAGGTAACTAGAGGCCAAAATCAAACTTAAGTATTAATACCTCACTTGACTCGTTGAGATGGATATGGATGCGCAACTTACATAAGATGTCGAAGTATCCTTGAACTGAATGAGTCGCAAGTTGGCGGAGTTGCAACCACTTGGCGAGAAGATTCTCAAGATAGCCTGGAGTGTAGAAGTGTTCTTGCAATGCGTGACAAAACGCATCCCAATAATTGATACTTCCATTTGTTGGAGAAGGCAGTGTACCAAGCTCCACGATCAATTTAGACCTTTCCACTTGTGTGTCCCACCAAGTTTGTGATATTCCTTCAAGATGGAGGCTGGTGATCTGCAATTTGGTGGATTCTTCCATCTCAGGTGAAGTTTTGAAGTATGTGGAGAGGCTACATATCCAAGAATAGACCGTCTTGCCATTCATTTGGCCAAAAAACTTAGGTAATTGAAAACAGGCGTCCAACTACATAGTCGTTGGAGTCCAACGTTGTTGGAGTCGAGTTAGTTCATGGAGAGCCAACGTTAATTCTTCAATTGGATTTGATGTGGCTGTGTTGGACTCCTCACTGGAGACTTCTCTTCGCGGTGGCATGGTTTTCAAACACGAAAGAGACCTTGAGGAGGGTGTGAGATGAACCCTAAGAAGAGCGCACTGATGCACCAATACAAATGGCACAGAAGAACCCTGAGAAGGGTGATTATGATGCTTTGATCAAGAGCATGAGGAAATAGTTGAAGATCCCAATTTCTTTTTTAGTGGATGAAACTCAATCTTCTCCTTCTTCTTTGTGTGCGAAACTTCCCCAAGGAAGGAACACGCTTTTATACCAATTGATCTGAATGGAGGGCACACTCAGTAGAGGTGAATCACCTTTAATGGAGGGTGCATCAGTTCTTAAGGAAAAGACACTCAATTTCCAGCGTTTCTACAAGGAGGGAGAGATGTGCTATTCTTCCCCAAGTCGCACTATGAAGAGCACATCAATTCTTAAGGAAAAACACACTCAATTTCCAGCCCTTCTACCAGGAGGGAGAGATGCACAATCCTTCCCCAATTCGCAGTATTCCCCAAGATGCCCCAAACAACGAATTAAACGAAGAGAAAAGGAGGAGGGCGCATTGGCTTAACCAATGCGCATGGCCTTCACAAAACTCCCACACAACACTTTAAACACTAACATAATATATATGCACACCATTTCCTTTGGTGCACATTGCTCTCAAACAATCACACACATAGAAAAGAGTATGCACATACAAAGACTTGTCAAAGAGAGACAAGATTCATAAAAGTTTCATCAAATGAATTAGAGAAATATGTCCCCTTTAATAATTCAGGGAGACTCATTACAACGGTAATTGCTGCCTTTATTTTTCTGCGATTCTCTGCGCATTCAGACTGGCAAGAGAAATTTCCCGCAACAACTACTGACACAATCTGACTATCAATTATTTTAGGCATTGCCTTGCTTACTTAGAATGGAAAATGCTTTCTTACAATTAAGTTACTAACTGACACTGACATAGATCAACGAACTAGCATAGAATTAATTCTCTTTATCTCCTTGCGTGTTGCAGACTACCAATCCTCTTCTGTTAGTTGTCTAAGGATGGTTGATGTCCTTCTTGTTGGTCCATATTTTCTCAAGCACAAATCATAGACATTTGAAAAATTCAGAGAATTTAAATCTTTGATAGAGAAACAAAGTGGGAAATACATCAAAGTACTCAGATCAAATTGAGGAGGTGAGTATGAATCCAAATAATTTGCAACATATTGTAGGTAGCATGAGATCAAGAGACAATTTACCACAATATACACTCCACAACAACATGGATTATCTGAAAGGAAGAATCAGACAATAATGAATATGGCCAGAAGCATGTTGTAGGCTAAGAATTTGTCAAATGAATATTAGAGTGAAGCAGTGGCATGCTCAATGTATATTTTGAATTTGTCACCAACTAGCAGTTTGGAAAATCAAGTCCCTCAAGAAGCATGGAGTGGTATGAAATCAAGTGTTTCTCATTTTAAAGTTTTTGGTTGTGTGGCTTATGCACATGTTCTTGAAGAGTTGAGGAGAAAGCTTGATGATATAAGTAAAAAATGCATATTTGTTGGATATAGTGAACAATCTAAATCATACATGTTGTATAATCATATTACTAAGAAGTTCATAGTAAGAAAATGTGTGGAATTCCAAGAAGATAAATATCCGAATAACCAAGCAAGTTAAATGATTGTAGATCAGGTTCCTTCTATACAGGAAGATAAACATGTGGAAGCTATAGGACAACAAGCTTCTCCACCAAGACTTCCAAGATTGCAAGTACAAGGCCAAGGAGAACAAACATAGCATAGTTCATCTTCTTCTTGTAGCAATGATTCAGATCCCACTATATCAAATTCGAGGAACCAAAAAACAAGAAGCTTGAGAGAAATTTATGAGCAGGATGATGATGTGGATCAATAAACACACTTTTCTATGTTATCCTATCAACTAATATACTTTGAAGAAACAATCAAAGAAGAAAAATGGATTGATACAATGAATGAAGAAATTGAAGCAATTGAAAGAAATGACACATGGGATCTTGTGGATCTCCCTACAGGTAAAACCAACATTGGAGTTAAATGAGTTTATAAGACAAAATTCAATGAGAAAGGCAAAGTAGAAAAACAAAAGGCAAGACTTGTAGCAAAAGGGTTTGCTCAACAACCCGGTATTGACTACAGAGAAACATTTTCTCCAGTAGCACGTTTGGATATTGTTAGAGTAGTTTTGGCAGTTGCAGCTCAAAACAAATGGCCAGTCTATCAAATGGACATTAAATCATCCTTTCTAAATGGCATCTTACATGGATAAGTTTATGTGGATCAGTCACCAGGATTTCAGATTAAAGGTAAAGAGTACAAGGTGTACAAATTGAAGAAAGCACTGTACGGTTTGAAGAAATCTCCAAGAGCTTGGTACAGTCCCATTGATTCCTATTTTCTCAACAATGGGTTCAACAGGAGCAACAATAAACACACACTTTACACCAAAAGAGATAAGAAATGTAATATTTTGATAGTTTGTCTCTATGTTGATGACATGATTTATACAGGAAATTTGTTCTTGAATGAATTCAAAACAATCATGCAAAGTGAATTTGAGATGACTGATCTCGGTCTTATGAAATATTTTCTGGGAATTGAAGTCGAGCAATCTGAAAAGGGAATTTTTATCTGCCAGTGAAAATATGCCACATATATTTTGAAAAGGTTCAAAATGAACAAATGCAAGCCAACAAATACACCAATTGCAACAGGTACAAAGCTAAGTAAGCAAGACGAAGGAAAATAAATTGATTATACTCTATATAAGAGGCTTGTAGACAACTTCATGTACCTTACAACTATATAAATGTAGTGAGCTTAATTTACAGATTTATGGAAGATCCCAAAATTTCACATTGGAAAGTTGGAAAAAGAATTTTGAGGTATATTGCAGGTACACCAAATTATGGAATTTGGTATTCCAATTCAGAAGATGAGTCACTTATTGGATATACAGATAGTGATTTTGCAGGTAGCGTTGATGATAGGAGAAGTACTTTTGGGTACACATTTTTGTTGGGTATGGGTTTAATTTCATGGGCTTCAAAGAAACAAGCCATCGTCACAATTTCTTCAGCAGAAGCAGAGTATGTGGCAATGACTTCAACAGCTTGTCATGCAATGTGGTTGAGAATGATCCTTAGCGATCTTGCACATGAAGAGAAGGAGCCAACTCCTATATTTTGTGACAACAATTCAACAATTGCATTATCAAAGAAGCATGTGTTTCACTGCAAGAGTAAACACATTGACACTTGTTATCATTTATTCGTGAGCTTGTCAATGATGGTAGCATCATGCTACATTTCTGTGGTTCAAAAGAAAAATTAGTAGATATCTTCACCAAACCATTGGGAAGAAATACTTGAATTTTAGAGACAACACATAGGCATTGTTTGTGTTGATTTTTGTAATGGTCGAAATTAAGGGGGAGTGTTGAATGATATAATTTCTCCCTCATTACTTGTTTGACTAAAATAGATAGATGGATATTTATATTAATTGTATAAATAAGATAGGTGAAGTTGCATTTATTAGGTAGGTGAAGGATGTAGAATTCTAGAGAAATATCTCATCCCGTGTATGTGAATGTGAAGGAGAGCTCAAGAGCTCCATTGTTGTGTGTGTTCATACTTGGCTTTGTAAATGCTTACCTCTAGTTGCATATGAACACAAATTGCCCCAAACAATTCGACTGTCAAATTTCATTCCTAGTGGCCATATTGACCATTGACCTTTGATTCTTTAACAATAAATAAGGATTCAAACTTCTTTTATCTCACAAGTCAAAATCTTTAGAAAAACTCCTTACACAGCTCCAAAAGTTTGTCTAATGTAACTGAAGCTAATTGAGAATATAATATTACAACAAGGTAAATTGCAATGGTGACTAACATTAGATGGTACTTGCAAATACATGATCTTCGAAGATTAGTGATGATTCTTTACTAAAACATTATCTAAATTGAAAGGTTGCTTAACTACAACTTTGCTTAATGATTAGATAACTAATATAGATTGAAGCCATCTAATAAAAATGAAATCTTACTTAAATGTTCCTCTAAATTATCCTTATTTAGAAAAAATCTATTTTTCACTATTTATAATAAATAAGCTTTTATAATCCATTTTTTCTTATTATAAAAAAAATTAAATTCATAAATAACTATGAAGCTTTTATAATTTTTTTTTTCTTATAATAAAAGAAAATTAACTAATACAAATATCAATTAAATTTTTATTTAAACATACTATTTCAAAGATTTTCAAACACAATCATAAATAAACGCTATTCATCAAGCAACAAATGGATAAACATTAATCAACCCAGAGTTAAATTACAATTCAACAAATTTCTTAAAAAAACATGTCATTAAGAACTGTATGCCACTGGAAACTGTATGTAAGCTGTTTTTGCTCCAGTAGAGATTGAGTTGGAGGGAACTCATAACACATTTAAAATCCATGCCTTCCAACCGATGAATATCTACCCTGAAATCTCGTGCAACCTGAAGAGAATTGAGATAGGCACAAATAAACCTTTTGGATATGATCACTTTAAATATACAAGGTGACCCCACTTAAAAATTGATTCAAAGTATTTTATACCCTCACCATAATTTCAGCAGCTTTCTTTCAAAATTGTGTGGATGGGGCATATTGTGTTTCAAAAGCATGATACAGACACATGCTCCCTTCCCAATATCAATTATCATACTTTGGAGTTTGTCAATGTAAACTTCAAAATTGTGTGGATGGGGCATATTGTGCTTCAAAAGCATGATACAGACACATGCTCCCTTACCAATATCAATTATCATACTTTGGAGTTTGTCAATGTAAACTTAAAAAATTATTGCATTAAAAGAAGTGAGCTTAATTTATAATATATTAAAAAGATGGTAAAGTATATTAATATTAATATATCAATTTCATATAAAATATTATACAAAATCTAAAATATATAATAATAAAATTAATGTGAATTAAATGATATTTATTTACAATTATATATGTATAAAAATAATATTATAAAAATCTAATCAGAAAAAAGAAGTCTTAAATAATTTTATTTGACACCATTTTTCATTTTTTTTTTTTTTTTTTATCTCATACACATATATATACTCACACACACATATAAGTAGATCTCCATATTAACTCAATATCTTTTAATCATCCATCTACATTGTTACAATAAATATTTTTCTTAGTCCCATCACACGGACAAAAATGTAGAGACTCTAACTACTAAATTTAGAAATTTAGATATTCCTTTTTTCGGGTGATAACTTGTGACTTGGCTAAATTCATAGATCTAGATATTCCTTTTCTTCACTAATAACTTGTGGGAGGAATCTTTCATGTCAATTCACATAATTACATAAGGCTAACACTATAGTACACAATTAAAAAAATGAAGAAAACTATTTAAAACGATGTTGTAATGGCAAAAAATCTCAATCATGTTATTTGG
>JZKD02S0031990.1:0-14410 GCA_000966675.3 Picea glauca
GTTTATGGTTGCATCTCTGATATATTTATGTTATATTACTGGATATACGCGATATCTCTGTGCATTTCTTTATTATATCTCCGCTCTCATTTCGTGCCGAAAATAATCTGGATCAACTCCAATGTTAGTATGTTGGAGTAGGGTTGTCAAAGGTGATGAGAAGTAGATCAGGGTAGACGTCCAATGATATAGGTCCAAAGACCGTATATCTCTTGGAATGTGTGCGCAAGGTCTTAGTCATTGGATCTAGCAAGAGACACACCAAGAAGGAGGAGCCTAAAATCCCGACGAGCTAATGTTTCAGCCCCAAATACCATGACGGTCATTGGATTAGATGGAGGGTGATCGTTCGATCCATCAGAGAGGCGTATTGTTGGAGTGAAAACTTCAAAGTGGATTATAAACTCGAAGTGGAGGCTGTAATATCCCCAAGGATGAGCCCCAGTTGTATTTATGAATTGTAAACATGTTTTGTAGGCTGGTGAGTCGAGAAATTATAAGATGGTAAGCTTATGTGTTATTAGGTCGGAGAGCCTAGGTGTTAAAGGCCACGAGCCTGTTTTTGGACATGTAACTATTCATATCAGTAATATAAAAACATCACTGCATGTAGACTGACCACGAAAAAAAAGAGTGATGGGGGACTAAGCTTCCACTAAGCTAGGTAAGGGAGAGGGGGCTGAGAGGTTGGAAAGAGGGGCTAAGCCTAAGGGCTTAAGTCCAAGAGAATAATAATAATTTATTATTATTCCAAAATCTGATTAAAGGAATATGTCTTATCCTGAGTTCCAGGAAAGGTAACAAATGCTAAATGGAGTGAATGCAGCTCCAGGAAGATAGGTGTCGACCTGGGCGCATGCAATTAAAGCTGAAGAGCCAACTCGTGTTGAGGGTTCGCTCCCCATTCTTCCATCCACCGTCTAACCTGTTTGGGCCTCTGTCATCGACCTCTGCATCTGGACGCACTTCTGAGAAACCACTCACTTGGGGGGGGGAAGCTGACCTTTGTTATCCTGTGAAACTAGCATGTCTGCACTGGCCAAAACCAAGTTCGTACCTTAACTATTTTTGGGTTGCTGCCTTTTTCCTGAGTCATATTGAACCGTTGTTGTTGTCCTCATTTTGCTAGAACTGAGTGGAAGTTTTTGAAGAAGTGGGTTGTCAGGCTCATGGTTGAAGAGGTAGGTTATCAGGCTTGTAAGCAACTCTCTCTAGGTGAGAGAGTTTGTTGGGAAGTGTTTTTCTCTTAGAGAGAGTCCAACACCAGCTACAGAGCTCTGAGAATTCCTGATCCGGTCTATTTCTGAGACCCTGAGAGGGGAAGTGGAGCAGCTGATGGACTGTGGAACAATGAAGGTGCATATTCCCGGGGTGGAACAGGCATGTGGGGAATGAGAGTCCGTGAGTAGTGGGCGTAAGACGGCTCCTGGAGAGAATCCTTCCAGTTGTACTGTGCAGTTTCCTGTAACCTCAGCTTAGTCTAGGATTCCCTTGCCTTGGGTGGAGCTTAGTCCCAACTCAGGGGTGACCCACTGCTGAGCGTGATTAGCAACATGGTCTAAGGATGGGAGGTTCGTGGAAGGTCTGCACTTAGTTGGTGGTTTTTACTCCAGTTAAAAGATAAGTATCATCCGATGCTTAATTATGTATGTTATGCATGTTTGTGTTACTTGAAATGTTATCATGTGTTCCGTTGCATGTGGACTTACTGTCAATTCCATTTGGATTTGTATGGTAGCAATAACTCCGTGTTAATTGTTTTAAATTCATTAAAATGCATGTTATATATATGTGTAGGTTCCGCGTAGTGGTGTTGCCTAACCTGTTGGTGGCTGGGGATGTTACAATATGGTATCAGAGCCATGATTTCAACGCTGAGCCTCGATGGGCTAGATAAGTGGTCATTGGACCCAAGGTTTCAAGTGGAAATTGTATCTGGAGGAACTAATTTCAAACCGTAGAACATTCCTGAGTGCTAAGAAGTTACCTTGGTTGCGTTACGAAGCTCATGAGGTGTAGTGATATTATAAAACCATGACAGACGTGGTATTTGGCCACCAAGAAATAAATTACAACACTTTTGGTGTTGGGGCATAGGATCTGTTCGGAAGGAAGGGAATTCTTTACGACCGTCAGATCTGGAGAAGGTGAAGAAGAGTTAACCTGAAAGCCCTCCAGACTTCGCGACTTCAGTGAAGTTTGCTGCAAAAATAAGAGAAAGGTCGAAGCCCAAAACTTCAAAGTCTCGGAGGAGATTTACACCATAGATCTGGGGAGAAGCCTTGCCGTTAGATCTCACGGCAGATCATAACTTTGGAGTTCGACAATCGGGAGAAGTGGGATGTGCTGATGCACAAACTTCTGAAGCCCGAAGTTTCGAAGAAAAAGAGCAGACGTGGCAGGGCAGGAGGATGTCTCCCGAGGGTGACGTAGAACTTCCTACGCATGTCATGTGCCACCGCCTTAGTTGGTGACAGTTGTACTATGTGGACCTAGAAGGTAAAGAAGTTCAAAAATTCAGAATTCGGTAGACTGGAAGGAAGCAAGCGTAAAAATTTCCGAAGTCCAAAACTCCAGAGTAACGTGGCATGATGATGTCACTTGGATTGACGTGGACATATAGGTTGTGTGCCATGTGTTAGGGGGTTTGAGCCCGTGGGATATTGGAAATGCCATTTGGAATGTGACACGTGTCACCCATCTGACTGGGCCACGTGTCAGCTGCTAGTATTCTGCCACTGGCATTTCGTATGAGGATGGTTAGTGGGACCCGAGGTTACATAACATAGTTAAAGGTTAGAGGACCCACACGAGCGTTGATCACGATACATCAAGATCGACGGCCAGGAGGCATTGTGGGGACCCAAGTTGCACGTGAGTTAATTCTCCAAGGCGATCTCGCAATCCAAACCATGGTTTTACCAAGGGGTTACGTATGAGCATCATAATAATTGTGGGATGAAAGGCGGGTTGCTCCAAACCACCGTTGCATACCCCCACAATTGGAAAAGCGTAAGTGATGTGACGTAATGACGTCACCAAAATTGACATGGGAATGTTCGAATATTAACGGTTCAGGATGTGCGGATGTGAAATCCTCCGAAGTCCCGAAGCTACGAAGTCTCGGAACTCAGATGTCAGAGGTTCCATAAGTGAGTGTCAGCCGTCGGATGCTGAGTAGATGTGGACTGACGATCCGTCCTACTTCTCGAGTTCGGTAATCTAGAACTCTGAGAGATTGTTATGTTGTGCTTTGAAAACTTCCGAAGCCGAAGGCCCGAGTAAGCACCTTTTTATCTAGCACTTGGTCACAGCCCATGGTCGCGTGGGTTGAGGGTAGAGAGAAAGGGGCTAGTGCCCGAAAATTATTACAGAACAGAGCAGAGCTCAGAAAGAAAATGGAATCTGAAAGTTTTCTTGAATCAGTTTGGTTTATGAATACTGTGAGAATTGTTAAGGACTGATGGCATGAAAAACTTTGGTTGATTGCACATTGTGTTTGCAAAGTTTAACGAGTGTTAGAACCGAATCGAATTTCCATTGAGTGTGAAGAAATGGGGGAGGCACGAAATGCTTTCAGTTTAGAGAATGAAGTAAAAGGAATGGATGTTCATTTGGGAGTGGAGGGGTCAAACCCCAATGGGCATGGAGAAGAGATAGATAAGGAAGGGCACATGATGAAAATCATTGAACAATTGCAGAAAGATGCTTAGACTCACCAAGAAGATAACAAAAATCTCATGAAAGCCAGGGAACAACAGGGAGAATTCAACATAAAGTTGATATAGAGCCTAGAAAAGATAGAAAACAAATTGGATAAGGGGAGTGACTCCAGTAAATCAGTAAGTCATGGGTATCCTGATGAAAGGAGGAAATCAAGGAGCTTTGGCAGACGCCATCATCACTCACAAGGGCACTCTAAGAGGAAGGAACACAATAGTTCAAGCCCATCTCCTACCAGAAATCATATGAGATCTGGAGTGGATGAACTGAAGGGTGAAATGAACAAGATTAAGCCTCCCACATTTGATGGAGAGCACCAGAAGGAGGAAGATGCCGAGACATGGCTTCTTGGCATGATGAAATATTCCCAACTGCAGAATTATTCCTCTCATGCATAAGGAATAATTGCAATGTATCAATTGAAAGGAAAGGCATCCATGTGGTGGGGATAAACTTGTGCAGGTGCAACACATTAAAGAGAAAAAAATTACTTGGAAGGAGTTCAAGAAGTATTTCAAAAAGAAATACTTAACTAAGAGATACTATGACAGAAAGATGAAAGAATTATTTGAACTCAAGTTGGGTAGCATGTCCATTGATGAGTATGAAAGGAGATTCCTAGTGTTGTTGAAGTATGTTCCTTTCATCAAATATGAGACTGTCAAAATTCAAAGCTATCTGAGTGGACTGCCACCTTCCATCAGTGACAAGATCCAGTATGATGATCCTAAAACTATGGAAGAAACTATAAGGAGAGAAAAATGCTTACATGAGCAACAAAGAGAAAAACCCACTTTTCGGAAGGCTTGGGATAACAAGAGGAATTTCAAGAAAGAGTAGAGGCAGAAGGGAAACAAACCTTCCTTTTTCAGAAATAGTCCTCAAGGACATCCATCTTTTAGAGAGCATAGAATGGCTGAAGTAGTGGGACAAAGACCAAGGCAGACGCCCATTCAATGTTGGGACTATCAGGGAAACCACAAGTACAAATATTTCCCCCACAAAAATGGCAAAGTGAGAGTTGTCCACAATGTTCAGTAAGCTGAAACAGTGGAGGACATGGGCAGTAGAATACCAAGGATCTATGTATCCCTAGACAACAAACAAGATGACTTTCAATCACACATGATTGAAGTTGAAGGTATGATCAATAACCATACCTTTACTATTTTAATTGATTCAAGGGCTAGTCATAGTTATATAGATCCTAGAATGGTGGAAAGTTTTCATTTTCCAACAAGCAAGCATGGAAAATATTGGTTAGTGCAGTTGGATATAGGAGCCAAGAGAAAGGTTGTTGAGTTGGTTAAGTCCTGTCCAGTGGACATGAATGGACTGAGCACAAGGGCAGAATTGACCATCTTACCTTTGGGTTCCTATGACTGTCTAATTGGGATGGATTGGTTGGACCAACACCATGCCATCTTAGTTTGTCGTAACAAGGCATTCACTTGCCTGGACAAGGAAGGAAACCCAAGGAAAGTCCAAGGAATTCCCAGAGAAGTTGCTATCAGAGAAATCTCAGCAATGCAGCTGAGGAAGTGCTACAGGAAAGGATGTCAAATATTTGCAGTCCATATAGAGGAAACACCTAAGGATAAGGTGTCAAATATTGAAGACCATGCAATATTAAAATATTTTGAAGATGTATTCCAGGAGGTACCATGACTACCCCCGAAGAGAGATATTGACTTCTCTATAAACTTTATGCCTGGAGCAGCTCCAGTGTCAAAAACTCCTTACAGAATGAGTACACCAGAGCTAAAAGAGCTACATATGCAGCTTGAAGAACTTCTAAAGAAGGGGTATATATGCCCAAGTGTGTCACCTTGGGGTGCCCCGGTCCCGTTTATGCAGAAGAAATATGGGATGTTGATATTGTGCATCGATTTCAGATAGTTGAACAAAGTGACTATTAAGAACAAGTATCCTTTGCCAAGGATCGATGATCTCTTTGATCAGTTGAAGGATGCCAAGATATTTTCAAAAATAGATATCAGGTCAAGATATCACCAGGTAAGGATAAAGAATGAAGACATCAACAAGACTGCCTTCAGAACAAGGTATGGTCATTATGAATTCATAGTGGTTCCATTTGGGTTATCAAATGCACTCGATGTTTTCATGTGTTTAATGAATGGTGTATTCAGAGAATATCTGGACAAGTTTGTCATAGTCTTTTTGGATGTCATCCTGGTGTATTCCAAGTCAGAGGAGGAGCATGAACAACATCCGAGGATGGTGTTACAGGTGCTAAGAGAGCACCAAATGTATGCCAAATTGAGCAAGTGCTCATTTAATCAAAATCAGATCCATTACTTGGGGCATATCATTTCAAAGGATGGGATAGACGTGGATCCTGAGCAGATATAATCCATTAGAGAATGGTCAGCACCGAAGAATGTGTCAGAAGTCATATCCTTTATGGGTCTATTTGGCTATTACAAAAGGTTCATTGCAGGGTCTATGCTACCCCATCACTTCCTTGCAAAGGAAGGAGAAGAAGTTTCAATGGACAAAAGAATGTGAGAGAAAATTCCAACAATTGAAGCAGCTGTTAACCAGTGCTCCAATCCTAAGGATTGCAGATCTGAATGAAGATTTTGTAGTGTGTACAGATGCATGGAAATAAGGACTGGGAGGATTCCTCAGTCAGAATGGGTTTTTAATATGTTATGAGTCCAGGAAATTGAAAGAGCATGAAAAGAACTATGTGACTCATGATTTGGAGTTGGAATCCATAGTACACACCCTGAAGAAATGGAGGCATTACCTCATGGGAAGGAGGTTGAAACTAAGGACAGACCATAATGGTCTGAAGTATTTTTTTGATCAACCAACCTTGAATGCTAGGCAGAGTAGACGGTTGAAATTCCTTTGTGAGTACGACTTTGATATCAAGCATATCAAAGGAAAGGAGAACAAAGTGGTTGATGCACTCATCAAGAGAGTGCATGAACTACATGCTACGACCATTAGCATGTATCAAACTGATATTAAAGGCATAATTTTGGAAGCTACAAATGCGGTTTGCAGTACATCGAATTGGTGACAAAGCTACAACAAGGTAAGATGCTACAGAAAGTGGAAGATTATAAATTGGAAGATGATGGAACACTCCTGTACAAAAATACAACTTATGTACCTAATTCCTAGGAATTGAGAATTATGATTTTAAAAGAAATGCATAATTTTCCTTACGCTGGGTACTCTCGATATCAGAAAATAGTGGCAACAATCAAGAGCCATTAATTTTGGCCAGGAATGAAGAAGGAAATTGCAGAATACATTGCTAGATGTATGGAGTGCCAGAAGATCAAAGCTGAACATAGGCACCCAATAGGGTTGCTACAACCCTTACCCATTCCTGAGTGGAAGTGGGAGGTAGTGACAATGGATTTCATCATAGGATTGCCTAGAATCAACAAGTAGCATGATTCAATCATAGTGGTGGTGGATAAGCTTACAAAAGTTTCCCATTTTATTCCATTGAAGACTACTCACAAGGAAACTAATGTCGTCGATATCTATATGAGAGAAGTAGCACGATTTCACGGTATCCTCAAGACAATTTTGTCTAACAGAGACCCAAAATTTACCTCAAAGTTATGGAAAGGGTTATTCAAAGTGTTCAAAATGAATCTGAACTTCAACACTGCTTATCATCTTGAGTTTGATGGGAAGACAGAGAGGGTGAACCAAGTGATAGAAGATATGGTAAGGATGTATGTGATGGACAAACCATCTAAATGTGAAGACTACCTACACTTGGTAGAATTTTCCTACAACAATGGGTATCAAGCATCACTGAAGATGACCCCGTTTGAAGCACTTTATGGTAGAAAGTGAAACACCCTAGTACGCTGGGATAACCCAACTGATAGGGCAGTGGTTGGACCAGAGTTTCTCAAGGAAATGGAAGAGAAAATGCTAAAAATTAAGCAGAATTTAAAGGTTGCCCAAGATAGGTAGAAAAGTTATGCTGATAAGAACAGAACCCACAGGGAGTTTAAAGTGGGTGATCATGTTTTCTTGAAAGTGAAAGCCAACGAAAGTTCCCTGAAGCTGGGAAACTGTTCCAAGTTGGCAGCTAGATATTGTGGGCCATTTGAAATCCTAGAAAGGATTGGGCTAGTTGCATATATGATTGCATTGCCTGCATCCATGACTGTGCATAATGTGTTTCCTATTTCATTACTTAAGAATTATACACCTGATGCTAATCATGTAATTGATTGGAATGTGATTTAGGTGGAGCAAGAAGACGTCTTGCAAGTGCATCCAATGCGTATATTGGACCGGAAGAGAAAACAACTCTGGAATGGAGCCATAGGGCTTGTAAAGGTCCAGTGGACCTGGTACGGTCCTGAGGACACGACATGGGAGCATGAGGATGCAATGTGGGAAGAATACCCACATATTTTTGAATATTTTGAAAATCTTGTCAATACTGTGTAAATAACTTGCACTGAGGACAGTGCAAAAATAAGGGGAAGGGATTGTAATATCCCCAAGGATGACCCCAATTGTATTTATGAATTGTAAACATGTTTTGTATCTGGTGAGATGAGCAATTATAAGATGGTAAGATGATGTGTTATTAGGTCGGAGAGCCTAGGTGTTAAAGGCCAGGAGCCTATTTTTGGACATGTAACTATTCATATAAGTAATATAAAAACATCGTTGCGTGTAGACCAACCATGAAAAAACAGAGTGATGGGGGACTAAGATTCCACTAAGTTAGGTAAGGGAGAGGGGGTTGAGAGGTTGGAAAGAGGGGCTAAGCCTAAGGGATTAAGTCCAAGAGAATAATAATAATTTATTATTATTCCAAAATCTAATTAAAGAGATATGTCTTATCCCGAGTTCTGGGAAAGGGAACAAATGCTAAATGGAGTGCATGCTGCTCTAAGAAGACATGTGTTGACCTGGGNATGGTTGCCTCGTAGAGAAAAAATGAAAATGTGCACTATTTCCAAAATTAAAAAAATGCATAGAATCTACGAGCGAAGCTATCAAACCAAGGAAACAACACTGTAGAGCACTGCAAACAGGGCAACCGTAGAAGGAGTGGGAGCACCAATGCTTGTGTGAGTGGTTGGAATCATAAAAGGAAATGTGATAATAAAATTTGGTTTGGTAAAAAAAATTATTTTACCCTATCACGGTGCACTCAATAGTAAGATGCACTAGTGCGTTATGTAGTATCAAAATGCACCAACATGCTTTAGTTATTTTATGCTATCTTCATGAGCCATACAATAAGATGCACCGGTGCACTGTACTGTGAGTAATGCATCAGTTGGATTTTTGGCTATATATTAAAAACTTGAGGCTATAGTACTATAAAGTGCACCATTATCGTTGTTTGGTGCACCACAATTGTATATGAACTGGGGTGGTTAGATTTTTTCAGCGCACCAAAAGGGTTTTTGAATTTTTTAAATTAATTTTTTATTGAATAACCAACTATTCTAACCTAATATGGTGCTTCCTACATATGCACACCGATGCTCTTAGTTTAAAGTGAAGCACATATATGCATTTTATTTAGAAAAAAAAATGATATTTCATCATTTTATATTATTAACGGTTATTAGTGCACTTTATTAGTTCATCATTGGGACATTATGTTTGTGAGTACACTGGTGTGTTTTGTAGGTTTAGGTGCATCAATGTAAAAACCTCTGATCACTTGCCTCTACTAACAACCTCCACTATAAACAGAGAAGGAATAATTTTTTAGGAAGATTTCACTCCTCGTAGTGAGTTGAAGTTGCTTCTTTCATTCCTGTCTTACATAGTATAAGTTATAGAATATGTGCCAATGAGTTCTATCCATTGTAAGCATCATGAGAGCCTATAAACTTAAACATGAAAGAGCGCTTAATAGCAACATTACTAATAGTTGTTGTACATGGTGCTCTTCCTATCCTAGCTGCAGAAGTTTAAAATCCAATTGATGACTCAATAGCTCTGGAAAGGCATTAGGAGTTGGAGCCTTCCAAGCAGACCCAATACATGTTTCAGTTCTAGAAGTTCATTGTTGCATCAATTGATTTATTGGCATCATTTAATCCCTCCATATGCATATTTTTCCTCATTCAAGTTAGACAATCTGTAATATACCAGATATAAAAAGTATGCATAACAAAAATAAAATGCTAGAAATGGCAGAACAACAGTAATATAACCAGCATAATCTCCATAATAACATAGAAATGATATAAGAACAACAACAGAAATAACACTTTGATTCATAAAGCAATGTTCACAGGCCTCTTCGAGGGGGCAACCTCCANTGTTAAGCCCAGAAATCTACAGAAGATTTTGAGAGTCTTTGGGTGCGGCTAGTCTTGCATAGCTTCAATCTTTTTCGGATCCACCCTGATGCCATCCTTGCCAACCAGATGACCCAAGTATTCTACTTCTGAGGAACCAAAAACACATTTAGACCATTTCAGGAAAAGTTTGTGGTGAGAGAGTAGATGGAGAACTCGATCCACATGAGCAAGATAGTCGGTCCAGGTTTTGCTATAGATTAGGATATCATCAAAGAAAACTAATACAAAATGATGGATAAAAGGACGGAAGACATGATTCATGAGGCTTTGGAAGGTGGAGGGGGCATTACACAAGCCAAAGGGCATGACCAAAAATCATAGTGGCCCTCATGAGTTCGAAAGGCCGTCTTGGGAATGTTTGATTCCTTCATACGTATGTGGTGATAGCCTGAGCGAAGATCAAGTTTAGTAAATAATTGGGCGCCACTCAATTTATCCAGGAGGTCATCAATGATAGGGATGGGAAACTTGTCTTTAATGGTCAGTTTGTTGAGGGCACGAAAGTCAGGACACATTCTCCAAGAAACTTCTTTCTTCATGACCATGACTACAGGAGAAGAGTAAGGGCTCGTACTAGGGTGGATAAAGCCTGTAACAAGGAGTTCCTGGACCATTTTCTCAATTTCATTTTTTTGTGAAAAGGGGTGGCGATACGGACGGATATTGGGAGGAAGGATTCCGGGTACAAGGGGAATGCAATGATCATGAACACCGCAGGAAGGAGGGAGTCCTTGGGGAGTGGAAAATACCATTTGGTGTTTAGAAAGGAGGGCTTGGAGGTCTTCTAGCACCGTGGGTGTCTCTATTGCTTGTATGGCATGGAGTTGGGCAATGAAACCAGAATGACCTTTTTGAGCAGCTTTTCCATGCGATGGGAACTAATGACCTCAGGTTAACCAGCTGTGATGCCTTGGAATTTATATTGGTGGCCTTCCTGGTCGAATTGCATGGTTAATGCCTTAAAATCCATGAGAATGGGACCCAAATTCCTTAGCCAGTCTACACCCAACACAATGTCACAACTACCCATGTCGATAGCAAACATATGGGATTTTAGGTGGTAGTCACCAATTTGGAGACACACATTTTCACAGTGCCCTCCACATTTCATGGAACCACCATTGGCAATCATTATTTGGAAATTGTTGATGGCATGGATGTAGCAATGAGTTTCTTGGGCAATGCGGCGATGAATAAAATTATGGGTGCTTCCATTATCAACCAGAATGATGACCTTCCAATGCTTGATGTAACTGATTAACTTGAGGGTTTGGGGGGCGAAGAAGCCATTGAGAGCATTGAGGGAAATTAGTGGTTCCACTTCGGGAGGGTCTGAGGGAGGGGTTATGTCAGTGATTTCAGGTGACTCAGGCACCAGGGGAGTTTCAACATCTTCTTCCGAAATATCCTCAAATATGTCCATAAAAAGATTTTGTTCCTTACACTTGTGGTCCGGGAAATATTTGTCATCACAATTATAACAAAGGCCTTTGAGTTGGCATTCATCCATTTCAACCCTGGTCAATTTTTGGATTTTTAATGGGGCGGAGGGAGTAGTGGGATTTACAGGTTTAGGGTGAGGGATAAAGGAGGGTTTACAGTTTTGAGAGAATACAACCTGATGTGCTTCTTTAGCTTTTTTAGTAGCCTCGACCCAACTCGAAGGTCAAGCCATGAGGACATGGGCCCGAATCTCCTCCTTGAGGCCACTGATAAAACACTCTCGAAAGAAAGCATCAGGCATGCCCTCTTTTTGAAAAGCCAGTTGCTCAAAGGAAGCTATGAAGTCTTCTATTGTTCCTGATTGTTTCAACTTTGTCAAATGGCCCAAATGGTTGGTGTCAGTGTCAAAGCATTCATAAATCTCAGTCACAAANGTCTTCTAGCACCGTGGGTGTCTCTATTGCTTGTATGGCATGGAGTTAGGAAATGACACCAGAATGACCTTTTTGAGCAGCTTTTCCATGCGATGGGAACTAATGACCTCAGGTTAACTAGCTGTGATGCCTTGGAATTTATATTGGTGGCCTTCCTGGTCGAATTGCATGGTTAATGCCTTAAAATCCATGAGAATGGGACCCAAATTCCTTAGCCAGTCTACACCCAACACAATGTCACAACTACCCATGTCGATAGCAAACATATGGGATTTTAGGTGGTAGTCACCAATTTGGAGACACACATTTTCACAGTGCCCTCCACATTTCATGGAACCACCATTGGCAATCATTATTTGGAAATTGTTGATGGCATGGATGTAGCAATGAGTTTCTTGGGCAATGCGGCGATGAATAAAATTATGGGTGTTTCCATTATCAACCAGAATGATGACCTTCCAATGCTTGATGTAACTGATTAACTTAAGGGTTTGGGGGGCGAAGAAGCCATTGAGAGCATTGAGGGAAATTATTGGTTCCACTTCGGGAGGGTCTGAGGGAGGGGTTATGTCAGTGATTTCAGGTGACTCAGGCACCAGGGGAGTTTCAACATCTTCTTCCGAAATATCCTCAAATATGGCCATAAAAATCTTTTGTTCCTTACACTTGTGGTCCGGGAAATATTTGTCATCAAAATTATAACAAAGGCCTTTGAGTTGGCGTTCATCCATTTCAACCCTGGTCAATTTTTGGATTTTTAATGGGGCGGAGGGAGTAGTGGGATTTACAGGTTTAGGGTGAGGGATAAAGGAGGGTTTACGGTTTTGAGAGGATACAACCTGATGTGCTTCTTTAGATTTTTTAGTAGCCTCGACCCAACTCGAAGGTCGAGCCATGAGGACATGGGCCCAAATCTCCTCCTTGAGGCCACTGATAAAACACTCTCGAAAGAAAGCATCAGGCATGCCCTCTTTTTGAAAATCCAGTTGCTCAAAGGAAGCTATGAAGTCTTCTATTGTTCCTGATTGTTTCAACTTTGTCAAATGGCCCAAATGGTTGGTGTCAGTGTCAAAGCATTCATAAATCTCAGTCACAAATTGGGTCCAAGCAATATACCCTTGATGGGAAGTTTTTCTCCATTGCCACCATTGCCAACGTTCTTGATCTAGATGGAGAACACCATACCAGAGTTTGGCCAAGTCATATGTAATGACATATAAAGAGAAGTAATGTTCCATTTGGGTGACCCAACTAGTGGGGTCCAAGCCATCAAATTCGGTCACATCCACCCATGGAAGGCGTAGGTCACGTTGAAAGTGATGGGGCTAAAAGGTATGGGAATGGGAGGAATGTTCACCTTCAGTCTTTGGAAGTGCATCAGAGAAAGGGTCATTTGTAGGGATCTTCAGTTTGGTGCACAGTGATGCAAATATGGATTCAAGCTGGGTGGTTAGTTATTGTTTGACTTCCTACATTGAGGATTGCATGGTTTTATTTATGGTTGTATTGATGGGTGAATCGATGGAGGAAACAATAGCACTGAGTTGTTTCACTTCCTTTTGGGTCTCGAGGAAACCAAATTCCAAGGTGTTGAAGTGAGCTTCCAGGTCTTGGATAAGGGTATGGGCCATGAGGATGGGTGAACTAAAGAAGAGCGAAGAGATGAATCCAATGGACTAGGTCTCAAATAATGGTGAAAAAATTTCCAAAACTTTTTTTTTTTTTTACACCTGCGGAGTTATACTCCGGTCTGAAGAATAATGCAGCGATGAAATCCCCAAATGCTTAACCAGAAAGAAATGTGTATTTACTTGGCAACCCGAACACAGTTGCATGACAATAGATTTTGTCTGTTTTAATTTGTTTATGTTTTTGTCCCCCAAAGGTTAGGTATTCAAGGGTTCTACAGACAAGGGTTTGCCCGATGCTATAGCTCTTTGATATACGTGCGAGCTCCAACAGTAGTACTCGACCCAATATCTCAAGGCACTAACTAAGGAGGATAGACCGTACCCTTAGCCATATTACCCAACTACCTAGGTACTAGAGAGTATCTTCCTGAGTGTTGATCTCAGTGGCACTATAGCAGTCAGGCGATCGATCGGTTTATCTAAAGAGGGCTTCAGGAAATCTAGGCCGATCCGTACACAGGTGCTGTCTGATGCGCTACCACTCGAAGGGGTACCAAAAAGGGTTACACGGGTGACCAACAGATGTGCACTTAAGAACCACTTGTATTTCCTGCGTGTATGAATCCCTCAACCGTGGGTTTATGCGCGTAACGATAGATTTCTGTGGCTTAAAGACGTCGGAATACGTCTCTACCTTGAAAAAAAAAAATTCCCACAATTTTTGCCAAGGAAAGTGCTCTGATACCACTTGTAATATACCAGATATAAAAAGTATGCAGAACAGAAACAAAATGCTAGAAATGGCAGAATAACAGTAATATAACCAGCATAATCT
>JZKD02S0031990.1:14420-26461 GCA_000966675.3 Picea glauca
CAACCATTTTGTACTCTTCATGTAATTGTGGAGCATCCTCATCTTCAACTAGCCATGAAGTGTATGGATGTGTTGAACGTTCCTCCTCAATTGTGGACTCTGAAATTTCTAACACTAGTTCTTTAGCAAGATTACAGACTCCATATTGGTTGGTAGCCTCGTTATCAGACTCTTCTAGCTCTTGGGGTGCTTCCTCGGCATCTCTGCCAAAAAACTTCATATCTGGAAAAGCTTTTCTTTGAGGAATTTGAGTTTCTTCACATGAAACAGTTTTGGGCTCTGAACTGCTAGTATTTATAATATTATCTTGAGATCCCAAGAGAAATTTCAAATGTTCACTATATTTCAACCACCCATCAACAATTAGTCAATAAGCTTCATCTCGAGATAAAAAAGAGCCAAAAAAATGATTTTTCACCTCTTCATCGGCAACCACTTTTTTTTAATTCATTATCTAGCTAGCTTAAACTCAAACCTTGCTCCAAATAGAACTGCGCGTAGAAAACGTAATGGATCATCCAGAAATGTGGCCTTGGGTGGTAAAGGTGTAGCTATAATTCCATCTTTTAAATCTGATATACCTTTTCCAGTCAATTCCTCGTAACCTTTTCAACCATGGCATTTTCACCTGTGGTAGAGACAATATCGTCAACTAAGCCATCCATTCCATCATCCTTCTTATCCTCTCCTCCAAACCCAAACTCATTCATGTGTTTCTTATCAACTAGGTATATCCATTGCCGATATAGATAAATAAGGAAAATGACATCATCACGGAAAACTGATAGGCGGTGCAATATTGGCATCTTGATCACAAATGCAAACAAATCATCGATAATCGTATTCATATATTTGTATGTCATTTGTCGCCATGGAAAATGAACAATAGACTTCAACTTATAGTTTATAAACAACTGAGGGAACATCATGATAAATCCAAGCATGTACACAGAACTTGTCAGTGAAGACAAGATCCATGAGTACCAACTCTTGTGCTGCTCATATTTTAGAGAGTAAAGAGTCGAGCATCCTATGAGAATCAAAATAACATAGGAGAGGTGTTTCATTGCCATGTCATCTTATTCCTTTGTCTTATTAGTATATGTCTCATGATCCCTAAACTCTTTCACATCATTCATATTTTACCTCTAGGGACTTCATCTCCATATTACCTCCATCTCATTCCCCCTAGGGTCATTGGGATTCCCCCCTTGAGGTGACTACCTCACCTCTAAAGTGACGGGGACACCTGCCTAAGGTGACAGTGGGTAGGTGACCTCTTATTTGTCTCCATTTAGTGCTTGGGTCAGGATTTTCCCAACCTACAACTTGTGCGATAACAGTACCTCTTAAAACTCCTATAAATATTTCTAATATCTTGCCTCAAATTAAATTTGATAGTGAGGGAGAGATAGTTGCATCTGAACATATTTTTCATTTTTGGAAATTTTGTGTTTCTCAAGATATTACTAATGAAAGTATCATTTGCAGGTTGTTCACTCTCACTTTCACAGACCGGGTCAAGAGCTAGTGTGAAACTTTGCCAGCCACCTCTATTCACACATGGAACAATTTATATGTGAATTTTTGGATGCTTTTGAGAAATATGATTATGATGAATTTTGTGAAGAAATTTTAGAGCTTAGAAAGAACAAAGATGAATCTCTTGAATATTTTGTTATCAAATTTATGCATCTTTGATATAGATTTCCTTTGGATGATAGGCCCTATGTCAATGGTTTGATTATCTATTTAGTTTCTCTTAATAATGAAAAATATCATCTAGTGGATGAAGAATCTAAATCTAAATCATGTCTTAATGCTAATTTACATGTTGATTTAGATTTACATGGAAATATTGAAAACACTAATGATTTAGTTGGAATTCATATGTCTGGATCTTTCTATACTATGGGGGATATTGATGAGAGACAAAATTATTTTTTGGAAGAAACATATGTATCCTCCCACCACTCCATCCCCCCTTTATTTCCTTGTGATGAAAAAGAGACCTCTTGTGTAGTAAATTCAAGTTCATAATTTTATGTAGCTAACCAAGATGAAGGTTTTTCTTCTCATATTGGGCACTTCAGGTCACACCGATGGTTATGTCATTTTCTCATTATTCTTTCTCACCTTTGTCATCACAAGAAAATGAGGAAGCTATGGATAAAAACTTAAATTCTAGTCGTTTTGTTAATGAAGAAAATCTCGACACTCATGACATGAATCCTTCCTCACCGATGGATAATGTGGAATTAGTTTCTTTTGATTTGAATTGTCTCACTATTATAAATTCTCCTAGTTTAACCAAGACAGATCAAGAATATTTTCCCATAGTTGGATTATTTAGTGAAACTTCTTGTTCTAAGAATTATTGTATATTATCCTCTCTTCTAACCATGAGTATGTTTTGGAAGATATTTTAGATTCTCATATTTTGCAGGGTCAAAAAAACCACTCTAATTATATTTTCACTTAAGGAGAATAAATTAACATACACGACATACCTATGTTAGCACAATAATCCCCTTTTTGCTTGAAAGAGAAAAATAATGTTGAGGAAGAACATTTTGATTGTGGAACCATTTCCATTGTGGAGCCTACTAATTCACAATCAGTCACCATTGTTCTTAAGGAGGAAGAACTACCATTCAAAGAGTCACCTTTTTAAAATGTTTCTTTTTCAAGAAAGGAGTTTCATTCTCTTAATTATTCTACATAGTATTTTTTGTATCCTTATCTCTTTAATGGTTTTATTTTGCATGAAGCCACCCATCATCCTATTCAAATAAACTCAATAGGTTCAAACCCTTTTGAAATACTTAATGGTGGTAGTGTGCTTATGAAAAATAGGGAGGATAAGGATTTTTCCCATGAACTTAGTACAACTATGTCTTATCAACCTTTTTCATGGGATGAATGAAATGTTGTAGCAGATGTATATCAAACGATGTCTTCTTCTTTTTCATCTTCATTTTTTAACAATAGCGAGTATTCTTGTTTAAGTATCCCTTTAGTTGATATTGTTGGTGTTAGTGGCTTCCACCATTGTCTCGAAGATATGTCTTATACCATGGTGGATGCTAGTCTATGTATATCATTTGATTTCACTAATTTATCTCAAGTTGATAGTTGCTTGAAGATGACTCCAATGAGGCTTGCCAAGACAATCAGGCACTTTGGTGACTGGTCTACATCGATGGTTATGTCAGGCCCTCATTATTTTGGCTTATCTTTAGGAATTAACATGTTTATTAGCACAAAGATTCTCTCACCAAGTACACTTCACAGAGATTTTATGTATGGTTCTCATTTGGTATTCTAATTTCCTGTAGATTCCCTCCATCAATTCTATGATAGTAGTGCCATATTTTATGATATAATTGAAGCATGGTTGGAGGGATATTACTTTGATATATTTCTCGTGAATTATCACTTTGACATCTTTAATATGGTGAATAGAGTTTTTGATGTTTTATTTTTTCCTACTTTTACTCTACTTTTTCTCCAAGTTTTGTTACTAATATTTTGTCATGAACATATGTTTGCAAGCTTGGGATTACGTGGATGGATACATTGGCATTATGAAGTTGCATAGTTCACTCTTTTAAGCCATTGTAGTGTAGGATAGGAGTAGGATAGAATAGGCTAGTGTATTTTCTTTGCATAGTATTATTTTTTATTTCTAGTTTTTAATTAGTCTTCTTATTTCCTTTTCTTTTTATTATTGTTGGTAAATCAGTAAATAGATTTATCAGCAGAGGTGGAAAGAAATAGAAGGATTGCACGATAATTTTTTCCCTTGAATGGAATTTTGGGTCAAAACTTATTTTGATATGGGAAAATTTTATTTTATCTCATTCTCAAAACCTTCTATGTGTTGGAGTAAATTTCAGATCCTTGTTTCTATTCATTTCACCATATTAAGTATTTTTTTAGCATTGTGTCGTCTTACAAGTGGAATTTTTTCAATAAATGATGCTATTTAGTGCCACTTGTGGTGAGAATGAGCGATCAAATTGGTTCCATCTTTATATCTACATGATTCTAACTTCGAGATTTTTCTTGGTTGAATTTCTTTAAGATTATGATCTTGTTTTCCCATACACAGTTAATTTAAATCTTGAGTGTTAATTTATGCCCATCTAAAATTCGAGCCACTCCAATTCCTTGCAATTTCTTTGGATCATTATTTTTGGATTTGGAGTTATCCTAATGGTTGCTTGCACCCTAACTATTTTCTTTGATTATTTTCGGCCAACATTGTTTTATGTATAGCCTTTTCTTAGCATAGTGAGCTTGGTTGATTTTTATTTGAGTTGATTGCTTTCATCACCTTTATTATTAATTTTTGGGATTTTGGTCATGATTATCTTTTTCTCTATTGAGTCATTCATTTGATTATTGGCATGTCTATTAATCTTGCGGATTGATGAATCTAAATTTTCTTCTTATATACAACAAAAATAGATATTTTTCAGGCTGCCTGGAAACATGTTTTGACAGTGTGGACAACACTATTCTAGAAATCTTTCTGTTGGGATCTCTTTTAGAAATTTCCCGGGATCAATCATGTTATCCAATGGTTGATTGAAGATTTTATCATAGTCCTATCAATTCAATGAGGATTTCAAACCTATTCTTTTCTCATAAACATTTTTCCATCCTTTGGATTTGTTGATATTAGGTCACTAATTCTGGTTACATTCTTGATTGATCTTATTTTTATTTTGGCTTAGTACTACCCACTAATATCAAAGTTGAAATCATTCAAATGCTTGGGGGTTATAAATACCTTGATGAAAATTTCATTGCAACTTCTAAGATTCTAAATTTGAGTTTTCAACATTTGTTTTCACCTTATCCATGATAATATGTTTCAAGATGTAAATTTATTGTGGTTGTAATTTCTCAATATATTGGGACTTACACTCTATATGTCAACATTCCATGAATCTAAAACAATAACACCAGATATTTTTCAAGTTTATTCATAACTTGAAAAGATAAGCATGTTTGGGTCATGATTGGAATATCTTTTATTTGATCTTTCTTTCTCATGATCTTGTTGATTTCGTTTTCTGAATTATATGCCTAATTATTTTGAATGGAAAACCTATCTACTAGAGAGATCAATTGCATACTCATCGACTTTTCATCCTCTCATATTCTATGTGATATGTAAGCTCAAGGAAGTGAAATGAAAATTTTGTCTCCTTGGAACACTCTTGGGAATTTTATGATATCAATTTCATGGCTTTTCCCATCATACCCAACTTACTACTTATCAGAAATCGGGTTTTAGTCACCACATTTAACCATGATTTCTGATGATATTTTTCATTTATGATGGGGGGAATGAATCCATCTTGGTTGCAGTCTGAGATTATTTGAACCTTTCCAGAGTATCTTGATTTCTCCCATATTAATAATGATTTCCTTTTTGTCTCTCACAAGGTTGAAGATAATCATATGGATGTCTCACATTATTATCATTAATGACAAGAGGAAATACAAACCTTGAGGTGCAATGTTGAGGATTTGTTTAATCAAATTTGTATTCATTTTTTAAGCATAACAAAGGTTTGTTGATGGACACGTATCTTTAGAGCATGAATGAAATTAATTTTTTATGGTTCTATTTGTATAATTTGATTGATTATGTTTGCAGGAACAAAAGTACAAAGGGTCTATGGGATCCAAATCTTGCAAACAATCAATGATACTAAGTCTCTTGTCAAAGGGAATACTGTGGGAAAACACATAATGACTATTTCTCAGGAAGTAGGTTGTGATATTTGATTGAATGGACATAAGATTAACACTTGATGACTACATTGGCATTTGCATAAGTTTTATGATAACCAATATAGTTCAATTTTACATTAGCTTAGCGTGCTTTGCATAGAATTAGTTTTCGTCTTTACTTTTATTTTTAGTCTAATTTCATTTTAATTAGTCATTTGGAGGAATATTTTTTCCCAAACTATCAATAGTCAATCATAACATTCTCTTTTTTTTGTTATGTAAGTTGGGAAATGGCTTGTCCAACCATCAACTCAATTTTTTTCTCTTTAAATGAAAGAAACTTAGGAAAGTGTTAATCTACATTTTACTACTCAAATTCCTTTGCAAGATTTTTTAGAATTAATCAACCAAAATTGTCACCAACTCAACAGTTGATCATAAATATAGTCCCATTCATGTATTCCCATGTTGGTTTCTGATCTAGTTGATATTTGGAGTCTTTTTCGTGATCATTTTGATGACCTCCATAACTATGATATCTCCTCTTTGCCTTATCATATTGAACTGTTTGAATCTTTGGGATTAATAATATCTTTTATAGTAAATAGAAATTGATGCTTTGGTGAGAAGTCACATGTGAGTTATGTTGTTAAAAAGTTAATTATTTTCAAGTGTGCATAGGACTTGCTTATGACAAGAAATATTGAGAGCTTATGGGTTTGTGGAATGTTTCATGTGATTGGATTTAAAAACATGTTTTGATTACCCCATTAACCCATTTTGCTAGATTTTTGTAGGTGATGATGGGATTGGAGAATTGTGTTGTGGAGTTTCCCACTAGATTATCAATTCTCGTAATATTTCTTGTTCTTCCTTTCAGATCTTTTCTTTGGGAATCGTTTTGTTGGACTTTACTTCGAATGGCTAACCTTTCTTTCCTAATTCTTACTCTTGTTTACATTCCAAAGCTTCATTGAAAATGATTTCACTAATAATTCTCATGATTTATATTATGTTGTTGGCCTATCTTTCAAGATCAATTCTTCCCATAATGAAAAACAAAGCTCGCTTTTGATTTTTCTCTTATTTTAGTATAACCACTTTCTTTGTTTTAATTTGTACGTAAATTTACATCATTCTTTACTTAATTTTTCAATCATGGCAATGGGTTTTACTCTTTTATACCATCAGGGATGAATGATCTGGATTAATAATCGAAGAGGTAATGAGTATCTTGGTGAATAATATCAATGCAATTTCTGACTTTGAAAATACGACATTTCAAAATCTTATTCCACTAAGATCATATCCATGGATTACTTAAATGAAGAACATGTTTGCATTTTTCATCCTCTTGCTTCCATGTTGTGCCTAATGTCTTCATCTTTATTCTCTCATGTATTGATCATATTCTTTGGTTTCAAGCTCTTAGCTTGAATCACAATGTCACCAATCCTTTCTATGAGTTTGAAATCAGGTGCATGCAGCTATCATGACATTTATCTACAACAGTCTAGATCATGGATGATTGTCTTTGAGAAACCTTTCCTCTTCATTTCTTCATTTTGCAAACAAACTCAACACTTATTCATAACTTTGTTAAAATCAAAGGAAAAGAATGTAATTTTTATAACATATTGGAAAGTATCTCCTTCCTTGTTTAACAAAGTTTATTCTTGTTGTGGTTGTTGGAATAGGCTGTCAAGTCAAGTTATTACTAGGTTCTTTTGATCCTTCAAGTCTTTAAGAAGATCATGGATAAACAGAAGATCATGCACAGTTGGTCACAAAACATAGAGAGAACTCAAGAACAAGGTTTCCAGTCAATGAAAAAAGATGGAAAACTCAAGGATGCTTTGGAAAACCCCATATTTCTCTACATGACCACTTCAATATTGTATTGCATGTGGAAATCCCTTGATATTGTTCCTCTTAGTAGGGTTTCTCCTTAATTCGGACCTTGATCCTTATTGACTTCTACATTCAGAATTGAGTCTTGTCTTTCCCAAACCCCAGCCAATTTTTCTCTTATCACCATATACATTATTTTTCTATTTTCACTTCTATTCCATGGCTTGAATGTTATTGTATTTTATTATTTTTTCGAAACCTTGACCATCATCTAGAACCTTCATCCTTATTAGGAACCTTGACCATTGAGCACTTACCTTATCGATCTCTTCATTATCGGGAGTTAGGTTCACCTTTTATTTTCCAAGACTGAGGCCTATCGATTTCCCCTCATCGGTTTATTCCCATTGGATAATCTATTTTCTCTTGTTAATGGTTTCTTATGAAACCTGAAGGATGATAGCCTATCAGATTCCCCTCGCTGGGCTCCCCTTTATCAGATGCTCGCCTATCAAGCTCCCTTTTATTGGAATGACATATCTCGCATGTCAAGTTGGACTCAAGCTCCAATCCATCTTACATATCAACCTTCGTGGAATTAATGTGGCATTGACATGTCATGTGACGAGCCACTCCTTTAACCACTAGTTGGTCATGTTCTAAGACAAGAGGCACCAATAATGCATAACTTCCATTATGGTGCATGGTGCATAGTTTTGAGNGACTTGACGATGCATCTTGTGAATTTATAGGAAGCATCGCTAGTGGTGCATCTCAAAAATATACAATGCACCGCTCAAAACTATGCACCATGCACCAGAATGGAAGTTATGCATTATTGGTGCCTCTTGTCTTAGAACATGCTCGTCGCTCTTCTTCTAAACATTTTCAGACTTCTCCATTGCAGCTACTCTCACACTCTCTCTCTTGACCATCAACCTGGCCTCCCTCTTGATGGACTCAATCCTCTACCAATCCCTCAGTGCTCTAGCTCACAAATCCTCCTTTATGGGCTACTCAAATTTCTCCATGATACCATCCTCCTCATCCTTGTATCCAAAAAAACTGGCATCAATTTGCTTGTAAATATCATACCTAGATCTCCTCTAATTCACCTCATGGATATTATTGAATAGGTATTTGATGTTGGGGAGGAATTTCGCATCCCCGAAGTATCTATAATTGGGGACCTTATTGATGGCACTGGGCACATCAACTTCGTTCCCTTCCAAGTCCATTATATTGGCCCCTACTTTGGCATAATTAGGACTACCAAGCTCTACTATTTGAGCTTCCCAATGCCCCTTTTCCATGATCACCTTGTTGATTTCATCGTTAAGGTCTCAAAGGCAGTGTTCGTCAAGTGATATTCCATCCAATCTCTTAGATTATATGTTTCCTCCATTTGTCTACCTTGACGCAATCACGACACTCCAAGGCCGAGAACGAATGCCTCTTCTTGGGATTATTCTTCTCTTTATTCTTCAATGTTAAGAACCTATTCAACATAGACCACACCTTCTCTTCATTACAGGTCGTTCCCCCTGCCAAAACCTAAGATCCTACCAGTCTGATCTTCTTTTTTGAGGTCTCAGAGGTGGTTTTCACCAAGGCCCAGGTTATGAATATACATTACCTTCTGTCCAATCTCTCAGATTATCTACTACCTCCATTTTTCTACCTCTACAAGATAGCGACACTCTCAGGATAGGAACGAATACCTCTCCTTGGGATTCTTCATCTCTTTGTTCTTGAATGTCAAGAATCATTCAACATAGACGTCTTCTCTTCATTACGAGCCATTTTTCCCCAACTTTAATGAGCTCTATCTTGAACAAATCTTGAACAGATCTTGGACAGAATGTAATACCCCGGTTTTGATTCCCCGTATTAAATAATGTATTTTTTTATTTGATGAAATCCTGGAGTGCCCAAACAATTAAAGAGGCCAGCATACCTAGGAAATGTAATGTTTTGATCATTGTTAATAATAAAATACATCACTGGATGCTAGACGGAAAAGGAAAAGAGTTATATGAGGCTATGATTCCATGAGAGAGGGGGCTTAAGGGGCTAAGTCATTTTATCATATTTTATTTACCCATAATTGTTTTAATTGAGAGAAGTGGTTATATGAGCTTCTTGGGGAAGGCCATGTGGTTCTTGATTTCCAAGTAATTATATAAACCCATCTTGTGGGTTGTTTGGGGGTTCTTCTCCATACACACTTTCATTCATTGTGCTCATTCATCCTTGGTCTTGGTTGGGAAAGGAAAAACGAATTGATGGGAGAGAAGCCATTGTTGGTTGGTTGTAGTGATGATTGGTGTATTATAGCCATGAATGTGTGCTTTCATGCCTCAGATGCATTCGCATATGCTAAGTTTTACTCACAGCTACGAGTCCTTAGAGTCCCAGCATGGAGATTCTTGACCAGATGCACTAGAGCCCTGGAAAGAGGTGGATAGTCTAAGTGATTGCATGGTAGAGAAGGGGGTCCATTCTCTTGGGTTGTGCAGACTAGAGAGAAGAGAGATGGTGTACCTTGGATTGTTGTGTGTTGAGAAACCTGTGAGAGCTTGAGTGTTGACTAGTTTGGGAAGTTGAGTGACACCCTGGAACCGTCCTTGTGGATTCATAGCCTTAGCTAGGGGGTGACATTGTTGTTGAGACTTGGAACAAGAGTGCCTATGGTTAGGTGGAAATTCCTTGGTCTGCAGCCAGTTGGTGAATCATTTTGTTAAAGATAAGTGCTCTCTGTCACATGTTTTTATGTTGCATATTTATTTATTTCCACTTCCACCAGATCTGCCCCTCTTGGCATCTTGGTGCCTCTTTTTGGAATAACTCCTTCCTACATCATTGTGAACTAATCCATTTTTCTGAGCATTTGAAGGGGTTTTCAATCTCTCTGATTGTTGCAACTCTGCATTTTTAGGGCCTTCTTGCAGATGTTTCTGGATTTCAGACAGATTCTACATTAGTATTGCATTCAAATCTGCCTGTTCATCTTGGGCTATCATAAACCTCTCTTTGTCTACCTTCATGCTTCTAACAATGGCCATCAAATATAGAGGATTTTCTCTATCCCTCCAGCCATCAAACTCTTCATCTTTGTGGTGTGATGTGTCATTCATACAGATGTTGTACCAATCACCTATGATTCCTTTCAGTACGTCCTATGTGTTTAAATATCAATTATTATTAGTAATTTCAATATCAATTTAAATTGTGCATGTTAAACAACATTTAAAATTTTCTTAAATGGATTTTAATCAATCTTGGTGACCCATTCAAGCCTAGAGTTTCAACATCGCTCTTATACCACTCTGTAACACACTAGACCCCCTAATTCGAACTTAGGTTGGTGGGATGTTGATTTTCCTTTCTTTCTCCCTCTGGGAATGTTATCGGACTCATCGGTAGTTTAAGTGAGGACTTATTCTATCACAATTTAATCCATAACGACTCTTATTAATTCTCAGAGAAATTTCTCCACGTAGTTTTATGAAGTCCCCATATACCTACGTGCCCTAAATCAAACGGTTAGGTCTATCTTTCTTCTATATCGGAGCACCCCAACCATCCAGGTTGATCTCCTCTCTGATGACACTATCCAAACAGGCCATTTCCTGGAATCTAACAGTCCTCTGGCCTAGAGTTCCAATGGCTAAGATTTCATTGGATCTTTTACCTACCCGATGATTACCCTTCACTTGAGTACCCATTCCACTTACCAACATATGGGACCCGCAAAACCTACAACTGAGATTAAATCTCACCCTCATATTGATCGACGGTTCTCTTTTGTTTTCGGGACCCCTCCTCTTCATAGAACCTATGTAGCATCCCCAGCCACCAACAGGTCGGGCAACGCTACTACGCGGAACATACACATATATATAACATGCATTTTAATGAATTTAAAAAAATTAAAATAGAGTTACTGCTACCATATAGATCCAAATGGAATTAACAGTAAGTCCACATGCAACGGAACACATGATAACATTTCAAGTAACACAAACATGCATAACATACATAATTAAGCACCAGATGATACTTATCTTTTAACTGGAGTAAAAAACACCAACTATGTGCAAACCTTCCACGAACCTCCCGGCCTTAGACCATGCTACTAATCACACTCGGCAGTGGGTCACCCTCGAGCTAGGACTAAGCTCCACCCAAGGAAACAGAATCCTAGACTAGGCTGAACTTACAGGAAACTGCACAGCACAACTGGAAGGATTATCTCCAGGAGCCTTCTTACGCCCACTACTCACGGACTCCCATTCCCCACATGTATGTTCCACCCCAGGAATATGAACCTTCACTGTTCCACAGTCCATCGGTTGCTCCACTTACCCTCTCAGGGTCTTCGCAACAGGTTAGATCAGGAATTCTCAGAGCTTTGTAGCTGGTGCTAGACTCTATCT
>JZKD02S0032001.1:0-19016 GCA_000966675.3 Picea glauca
CATAAATGAGGTTTTATTTGCAAACAAAAATGTAGATTTATAATATGAGAAGTAAGATGATTAATATATTAGAACCAAAATTATGTATTTGTAATGATAATATGAGGAGTAATGTTCACAATTGTGGCATTTTTACTTTCTATGACTTATCCTAATATTTTTATTTCACACCATTAATAGATTTTTATATGCTTTATTTTTACCCTGATGATGGATTCAAAGATGTCTACCAAAGTTGTTCATATTGTTGCACTTGTCCATATGCCAAATGCAAGGCATTGACCATTGGAAAAATTTCCCATTGTTTGGAAAAACATTTCTTGTCTTTTTTCCCTAAATGATAGATTCAAAGCTTGTTAATGTTGGTGCATCATGTCATCAGCTATTGAAAATTTTCATACTATTTGAAAGAAAGCATGTTTAATGTGGAAATCATCTTGTAATGACTCTCCAATAAATCAATAACAATCAAACATGTCATATTAATGCCTCTCAAATTAAATAAATTGAAATAGAAGAAAAAAACATGCTTAATGTGGATACTATCTAGTAATGACTGTCCAATAAATCAACAACAACCAAAGATGTCATATTAATGCCTTTCCAATTAAATAAAATGAGATAGAAAATGGTTGGCTACATCAAATTTAAAAACAATAATGCTATGTCATAGTTCGGTGGGCTAGCTTGAGTGGTAGAGTGCTTTGAGATTCATGGAGGAGGTCTTAGCCACAATCTACACTCTCCATTCCAAAATCATGACCATAAGGCCATCATTTTTTTTCCAATTCTTTCTCATTTGGTTTTTATGCATTCCAAATTAGTTGAAGTAGTTTAACTACCTCATTTAGTTAAGTTAACTGAAACTTAACTAATCTTTAGTTTAGGGGAAGAAATAATAATAATTAAGAGACTTTTTATTAAATAATAACTAGTAGGTGGGACCCCTTATGACTCCCTTTTATTTCTTAACAAAAATAAACATAAGTAGACAACCAATCATACACATGCCTCCTTGTGGCTCCCATAATTTTTTCCACAATTTGAAATTTAAATATCAGAAATATTTCAAATTATATCCAAACATGTAAATATACACAATATCCAAAAAGAGTTTGTTGTCCAAAACTTTAAGCAGTCCACTGTCCTCAACAAACCAATTATAAACACATAATCAAAAACTAATCAACCTTAGGTTGGGTGGAACCTTAAGGATTGATCTCGCTAATGACATAGGAGAAGTCATCCCTCAAGTGCATATGAGAAGACACTGACTTGCCTGAGTCACTTGATGGAGAGGAGGGAGCAACAATAACTTTACCTTTATCATGCACATGGTGAGCCTCGGTTTTGAGTCTTTTGCTTGCATGGGAGGACTGTATAGGTGAGTGTGCAGGGGAAATATGAACATTTGGGTTAATAGGTGGTGGAGGAGGAGTTAATGACAAGTTTGGCTAGCCACGATGGTGGGAGACAATTGGGTGAATAATCTCCTGCCATCCATCATTCTCAGAAACTTTAGGTTGCAAAGATACATGGGGAGGCACATGGATACCGGGAACATTTTTGGGTTGGAAGGGAGGCCTCTCTGGTCTAGTCTAGACTATCCCTTGTTCAATCCAATTGAAAAATCCAATTTGAAAGAGTTGGTTTAACTCTTGAGGATCAACATCGAAATGTACTGAGAATCTGGGCCTTCTAGGCCTTTGTTCTAGTTTCCTTTGCCCCTATTGTTTCGGCCATGACTTCCTCTGCTAAAGAAGCTCATCCTATATGCATCAATAATTAGCAACTAGATATTAATAGACCATACATGACATTCTCTTAATATGAAACAAAGTTTCACTCAATAATTAACATCAGACACGTGCAATCCAATCCATAAAATTTATTTAATAATTGTCAAATGAGCAGGGGGTGAAATAGGGTTCATGGGATATATGGGGGGATTGTAATGAGCGAAAAAATGATATCATGACAGGGAGTAAGAACACAAGTACTGCTCGACAATTCATTAAATAACTGACTGTGCAACAATACCAAAACATATCAGCTGTCATCTATCTCCGTGTCATTTTTTATCACTGTGATACAAAGTTTTAATTTAATTTTAGTGAATAGGGTGTGCAAAATGAATTTGGGACCGTGAAGGGATTTATAATGAGAGAAAAAGTGAGAAAATGAGAGGGACTTACACAGATATTGTTCATAAAATAAACTGAATCAATCAACTATCATAACTCTGATTTAAATTCAATCCAAAAGGCATCCACTTCCAATACCAAAACATTTAACTGTTCCTTAATTGCATACAAATTGCTTGTTGTCTTCAATAACTATTTAATTTCCTAGAAATCTTCAATCTATTCCAATCTGTACATTCTATATAATGACTATGTAAACATTTCCAATTCCATAGTACTGCATGCTCCAATGCTGATCTCTTCTTTTAAAAACAACCATAATATGCATAGTGATTCCATTTTCTATATCCAATATCCATTCTTGGCAACCAAATAATAATAGAAACATGATTAATAATCAATAATCAATTATCATCAACAAAAATCGGGCCCGATTTAACCACACACATGTTCTTTTTTTAAAAAAATGGACAGACTTAAGAGCATGCCCGATGAACCAATCATACACACAGGTCTTCAATCATATAATTGACACAATCTTGATTTGACAACAACAGTCAACCCACAACATGTAGCCCTTAGCTTGAAATCCATGTTCATTAACATATACAGACTTCCTTTTAAAAGGAACAACCCATAAAATACAGAACCATGTCGACACACATGTGTCTCTTTAAAACTTGACAGGACCAAGATTATATTTGACGAATCAATCATACATAGGTGCCTTTACAACTCAATTGGAATCATGATCATGCTAGGTTTTGACACAATAAGAAAGACCATAATTGACTAAAGGAAATCTCTCGGCCGTAGGTAACCACACTTTTCTTCTTGTTCAAACAAATTCATCTTAGAGAGGAAACACAAAGATTCAACCAGAAGATGGTCTTTGAAGTGAGAGAGACCGTGCCTTTAAAATTTCCACCATCATTACACTGGTAACCCAAAATCTTGACAAACCCCAGAAGGTGCCCGATGAAGGTAGAAGCAATTCAGACTCCAAGTCGGGCTCTTTATAATTTAAATGCAGTGAGGTAATGAAAATTTGCTTGAATTAAAAAAAAAAGCACAGAGAGCTGATAACCATTTACATCCTTAAGAATTTACCACCGAGAAGCAACCACATGCAACGAATATAATCTTGGAAGAACCAAGAGCCATGCTCCTTTAAAACACTACAATATTTCAACTTATAACCCCAAGATCTTGACAGAACCCTACGAGAATGATCGAGTGGAAACAAGACAATTCGAGATGAACAACCCAGGCACACACAGATGCCTCTAAAACTTTATTACAGAGAGGAAATGAGGGTTAATTTAAATAATGGAGGATACTCGAAAACATAGAGAGACCATGTCTTTTTCCAACACCCGAGAGGTTGATAAATTTCGGAAAATAATTGACAGCGAGGCTTCACAACATAACAACCGATCATTATAGCAGAGATGAGAGGTGCGGGTGTTAAAAACTATCGTGAAAAGAATGCCAGAGCACAACTTGTATCTATTCGATACATACACATGCCTCTATTAAACACTCTGGACAAAACAAGATTGGACTGTGGAAAGCTTCCAGTGAAATGACAATAAAGAAAAATCCATACAAACAATAGCTCGGGGCTTAGACAAAAGAACCACACCATTGTCGATAGTTGCATTGCAACTTGGATAAAGAATCACAACAACGATCGAGAGGGAATAAAAGTTGACAACATCTGAATCACAAACTAGTGGTTAAAACCCCTCAACAATAAAACTTAGAGCCCATTGCACCACTGTTACCATTTTTCACAGAGAATCATGATAAAAAACCAAGATGACTGATTCAATAACCAATGTGCAGACTTTATAATAAAAAACACCCATTACTTCGCTTAAAAATTCCAACATTTTGCAGTAATCACAGAGAACCCATAACACAATATTCACACTCAGTCAAAAACTCAAGAAAACACAGAACCCATGCAATCTTAGGCCACCATTTGATTCATAATACAGAGAATCCATCATGGATGGAAAGTAAAGAGCCATACCTGTGTAAAATCGCTTCAATGAAGAGCTAGCTCGAGTTTTCCCTTTTGAAACTTGAAATCGTGGAGCTTCCACAACCAACAGAGCAACAATGCAACTATGCTAGGGTGACGAGCTCAAGGGAGGTTTGGAGTGATGTGCAATAAATGCATGTCACTTCCTCACCTGACCCTATTCAATTCCATGTACGAGCCAATCTATCAACCATTAAATTCAACCATATAACCAATGCATAATTTCAATGCCATATCTATTGTATAGATTTGATGACATATCCATTGTATAGTGCGCTACCCAAACAAGTCACCAACATACATTAACATTACCATATGTGCCTCCATATAATTCTTTTAATAAAAAATTGCATAATCCTTGTTATCACCAAAAGTCACCTCCTGATTGCAAGAGAGGTAAGCCCGATACCCATGAGTGTTTGGGGTGGATGTTGGTTTAAATGTGGATGGCCGATGGCCAAAACTCAACAACATGAAATATGTTCAACACATAACTTGATAGGAAATGAACAAGGAAGTGAGGGCCACATTAACTTCTGTCAGTAAATTGAGTTAAAGCGAGAGTAGAGAGAAGACTTATGAGAAAGGGTGTATAAGAGTGCTATGGGCATCATGCCTTCCAGCATAGAGAAGAAAACCCAAGCTCAAGAGCATTCTTGAGCTCAAATTCAGACACAAAAATATGTTTACAAGGGACACAGTTACAACTGCAGTATGATCAAACCTCCATCATCCTTCAACTGCAACAACTCGACTGGATCCACCATGCCCAAGCCATTCAATGTGAGAAGGAAACAAATACATAGGGAAATGAATAAAACTGACCACGATACCGCTATAATCAAACCTCCATTACAACAACATAATGATCCTCGATTGGATCATCCATGCTCGAGTGTATTAAACAATTTTTACAAACAAAATGGAAAGAGGGAAACCGACTTCTATTAACATGAAAGTCTCAAGTCGATTACATAACCAGAGAACAAATCTAGCAGAACAAAATTAAAAATTGGGAGCTTTGCTCAACCAAAGACCCTAATAAAATATGAGGAAGACTCCTATATACTCAGAGCCAAAACCACATAAGCGTGCTCGAGTAACTACATTGAAGGCATTACATTTGCATGCTTCCTGACAGACTGTGCATGCAGTCTCCTGTCGGAAGCGAGCTCTGTCAGACGCAATTGTGTTTCAGGAAGGGTCTGCAGCTGAGCTGACTTGCTGATAGTCCTTCCTCAGGCTTTCCATTTATGGTGGAAATGATGTTCAACCGCCACCACCTGCTTCAATAACTCCTTTATAGAGATCGAGGAAGGCCCAAGTCAACTCTGCGCCTATAGGACGTAGCAGCCTCAACATTCTGTTGTTTGGATCTGAGCTGGATGCTTGCGGGGGGGTCTGACAGTGGATGTGGCTGCTGATGAAGTGATTGGCATGTTCGACATGGAATAGCGGACGAGACACGGTTAGGTGGACAACTGCGAACTAGAGGTGGTCAGGTGGACAACCATGGATGGGAAGAGGAGACTGAGGATAACGTGCGGGCCACACAAGAGGGAGCCGAGGTGTGATGGGATGAAGGTGATGTGGAACAAGAAGACGATGAGGAGGCAGAGGGGAGGCCTTGAGGCGTTGGGTAACGGAGTGGGGACCCGACACAGGTGGAAGTGGCGTGGAGCAAAGTGGTATAGGTGGCGGGAGAGAAGAAGGCGATATGCGATAGGTGGGACGGTGAGTGGAGGATAGGTTCCGGCGGGATAGTTGTGGAGCGACCACTTGTCGACCCGAGATAGGGCGTTATACATGCATGCACATATCGGGGCTATGAAAAGTGGTTTGACTCTTCACCGCTTTTGGGCCCGATGTGTGTCTTTGACTAACATGTAGCATCTCCACAAAACCATGGTTTCAAACCTGGCCCGCCCTACAAATTTTAACGTCTATGCATGTTGAGGCCCCGATATAATCAACGACCATCGATCTAGGGGGAGAGGTGAGATCTAGGAGCGCCGACTATTTTTGGTGCCTCCGCCAAACTTTTATCCCCCCACTAACTTTGGAGCTCTTCCAACTGTGTTCAGAGGTGGCACCATGCTGAACCTGTGCAAGGGGAAAAGCGCCACTGTAATTGCCTCGACTTGCTTTGCGCGCTGACGGTGGCCGCCTATGCTTGCCTTCATATACCCCGACTTTGGATAAAATGCATATGGTGGGTTTTTAAACCCCTTTTCTCACATTTCTTCCACCCAAGGGCCAAATTCTTAGGGAAAACACCCCCTTACAATTACATGTGATAACAATCCTTTAACCAAAACACATAGTATAGTAGCTAGGTCCACCATGTTACAAGGTTTATATGTAATCCTTTTGTCATAGCTCTAGAACTTATACATCATTTTTCCTTTTGTTTTGATCAAGCTCCCATTTTATTATCTTTTGCATAAATCATATATGGATTAGCAATCAATGTTATAACATAATATAACATAGCACCTGTAAACACCATAATCCTCATACCCATGGCACTGATTTGTATCACAAGTAAATAGGAACAACATTTAGCAACAATGCATCAACCACCCATTTGTCATATCAAATGAAACCAAGACTGCATCATCAATTGTATATGACTGTGTAGGTAACATCATAACAACAACAACATATAAGCATAACATGTCTATCTTTGCTTCTATAGTCTACAAGGGGGTCCCACCTACTAGTTAAATATTATTATCATAATAAATAATAGTGCTTAGCAATCCTTTGCGGGTAGAATTCACCGTTGCGATTTTAATCGTCAACACCCCCTATGATACGCCTTGTAAGGATGTATTGAAATGGATTGATATCATCAACCACAATAGTCTTGCAGAGTAATATATAGTGACGTAATCTCTGAACTGCATGCATGAATGCTAAGGCTAGCTTCTCTACGTGAGAGTAATTGAGTTCATGACCAATTATATTTAGGCTAAGGTAATATATAATGTTCTCATGGAGCTCGTCATCTTCCTGAACAAGAACCATACCAATTGTCCCTTCAGATGCGACAACATAAAGCAGGAAATCCCTATTGTAGTCTGGGGGCTTCAACAGAGGTGTCGACACTGGGGATTTCTTAAGATCATCAAAGGACTCATGGGATTGCTCATCCCATATGAGCAGAGTATCCTTTTTCAAGAAATGCATGAAACCCTTAGCTATATTGGCATAGTTAACTATGAAACGATGTAGGAGGTTAGCCTTCCATTGTAAACCCTAAATTTGTTGAATATTGCACGGGGGAGGCAATCAAAGTATTGCCTCAACATTCATGGGGTACACCATGATCCCATGCTCATAAACTATGAATCCCAAAAGGTGGCCAGACCTAATGCAAAATATGCATTTGTTAGGGTTCAATCGAATGTGATAGTAGCAACATCTTTCAAACACTAGTCGAAGGTGAGTCGGATGATCAACCCTCTTGTGAGAGTGAGAAATGATATCATCTAGATAGGCTTCGATTATATGCTTAAGTTCATGGAACGTGAAGGTCATGGCACGTTGAAAGTTGCTCCAACGTTTTTAAGGCCGAAAGGCATTTTCCGATACGCAAATGTACCCCAAGGACAAATGAATGTTGTATTATATTGATCCTCAAGTTTAATTTGAATTTGATTGTAACCTGAAAATCCATCCATAAAAGAAAAGGATTCGCTTCCTGCACACTCATCAATAATTTGATCAATAAAGGGAGTGGGGAAGTTATCTTTAGGACAAGATTTATTCAGGTCCCTAAAATCCATACATACACGGATGATTCCCTGCTTCTTATCTATGAGAACGATATTGGACACCCATTGAATCAAGGGAATCGGGTAGATGAAGCCAACGTTAAACAAATTATCCACCTCTTCCTTAATAGCACATGCCTTCCTAGGATTTACATCCCTAATTCATTGTCGAACGGGCTTAGAATTTAGATAAGTTTTAATTTCATGTTCAACAATATCGTGATCGATCCTTGGCATTATGACCAAGTGAATACATCTCAGAATTCCTTAAAGAGATCAATGTAATTGTGAATTTCTTTAGGTGAACAATCTTCACCGATATTTATGTTTTCGATCTTACTGGGGGTTCGAGAGATGTCGATCSTGAGGGTAGGTGAAATATTTTTCATTTTTCCTTCAACATATATACCATGTGTATCTAACAAAACCATGACATGACCAACCATCTCACTCAGGGTGGACCTAAACTCATCTTCTTCAATCCTCTCAAGCTATGGGAGAAAATAAGATCTATGACGAAGGTCGTCCCAAGGCCTATCGGGACTAGACATGGCCTCTAAGATTGCTTCTTTTGAGTGTAAAGTATCGTCGAGGCATTCATGTGAACTAGATGAGTGTACATCCCATATGGGTTCTAAGATGAGATCCACCTCTTCCGTCCATGAGGAGGAAGGATTTGGGTCTGCAGTATCTTCTTGTAAATCCCGATACACAACCTCTACTTTGGATAGCGAAATCGCCATCCCGATGTGTGAGTGACCTTCGTATGTCATAGCTAGAGAAGGTAGGGTCCATGTGTCATTAAGATATGAAGTATGGAATGGAAAAAACCTCAATGATGATGAAGACTCATCGGAGATGGTATTAATGTATGAGATTGGTGTCGAGAAATTAAAAGCTCCCATCAAGGAGGAATACATTCCGACACTAATGTTCTCAGTTGATGCTGAGAATTATCGATAACAGAACCGAAGGTCCCATCGATGTAGAAGAAATAGGGTGTGCAAAAGACAATTGGTCGATCATCACAATCTTCCCTTCATAAGGAAAGTATAAACTATAGAATATTGACGACACGATGGTTTTCATAGCATAAGTCCAATTATGCCCCAATAAAAGATTATAGTCGAGGGGTGCATCAACCACCTCGACCTCAACCTCCATAGTCTTACCACCTAACTAGACCGGGAAAGCGGGAAGGATACCATGGGGTCTAAAAAAACATCCATCAAATGCAGTTAACATGGTCATAGATTGAGAAAGTGGTGGAGAGTCAATGGTTTTCCAAAAAGATAGAGACATTACGGATGTCGAAGTACCTTCATCAATAACAATACGTTTGATGGTAATATTCATACCCTCCACATGGATTTGAAAGGCCACATGGTAAGGTAAGCAGGGCTTGACATACACAACATTGAACTTGATAAATTTTGAGCCACTCGGGTCTAGAGATCCCAAYGTAGATAGAAAGGCATTCCTTTGTATCCGACCCATTTGGAGTACTTCCAAATCTGACATCACGCACGATGTTTAKCCCAAATCCTCGACAATCGAGTAATTTTGGGYGGCTCTGGCATTAGGATTATGAGCAAAGCGCTTAAGGACTCATTTCAGAATGCCAAGCAGAAGTTCAGGCTTATCAATCTACAAAGGTGTTTCTAAAGGAGGAGGCTYTGGACCTAAAATAGGTAGTGAACAACCATAATCACGAGTCCTAGTGGCTACACTAATCTCAAATCGMACCATATTGATGCATTGATGGCACCATCATGCACCGAGGGATTTTGACCTCTACTCAACATATTTCCGGTGTTGGAGGCTMCCAAGGTCATATTTTGATTATCTGGAAATGGATTAGTCAGCACRATAGGTTGTTGCRCTATGAGCCTCGAGGCTTCCTCACTTTTGGGGCATAGGTGGGTAAGGTGATATTCTTTACAAAGTTTACATGGAAACTTCACCTTCCTMTTTTCTTTCTTTCCCTCACCAACATTATTATTAGATTTATCATTATTATGGTCATCCTTGATTTTATTAATGTTATTATTATTACCACCCTTGCGATTATTATTGCAATTTTTCTTCTTGCTCCCTCTAGGTTGTTGGTTACCTTTCGGGTTTGTCGACTACATGGAATGGACATTCGTTGAATGGGTGGATGAGGACGAATTCATAACTTATCCTACTACAGACTGGTTAAGAGACAAATCTTTCAATTGGTTCATCACCTGGTCTGCAGACTTGGAATTCGCGGAGCCTATGATGCCATCGACATGAGGCCCGAGCTTTTGTCTAGGGTCATAATTCGATCGCAATGATTCTGGAATAATTTTGTAGATCATCCTAGATTGAGAATTTATAAGATCCAATTGTTGGGATTTAAATATGGACTCTTCTTCAGATGTCACTCTGGATGTAGAAACATCCTTCGAAATGTAAGGCAATAGGGATTTGAGGAACCATTCCAACATAAACTCTGGAGGAATGTAAGCTTTAATAACCCACTTCCTTCTATGCTACTATTGAATATGAAATGAGATGTGGGTGGCTTTATCTTGATGAAAATTTGACAAAAGTTCTATGTCGGCATCGTAACGAATCAACAATTGAAAGTGGTTGAGAAAAAACAAGACAAGGTCATTGAAAGTTTGGTAAGTTCCCCTAGGTAACTCGATGTACTGTTTTGCGGAAACCCCGGTAAGGGTGTGTTGAAACAGTCTCAAGCGAACATAATCTTCATTAAGGGAGTTAGATGAGCACCATAGGTGAAAAGTAGTCACATGATCACCTGGGTCCTCACCACTCTTACCCTCAAACTTTGGAATGTTAGAGGAAAGTTTGGTAGGAATGAGGGACCATGAAGCATCATGATGCATTGGGTCATTCATCAATTTCGACAAGTTTGGTAAACTTAACATGGCCAAAAAAGGGAGTCGTGGTGGTGGTGTCTGGGACCATGCTCCCGGGAAATACTAGTTTTGAGAGATCATGGGCTAAGAAGGGTTTTGGTATACACCATGGCCCTATCTGGTAGGGTAGTACCCTCCTCCCAAATGACTCATAAAGGGTTGTAAGGGAATAATCATCGAGGATGCATCTTGCGAGGAGAAAGCGACATTATATGGATTACTCATGTGAGGATATATGTTTCCCCCAGATGAAGGAACTCCGTGAGGGGGGTTTTCCATACTATAAAATTTACTCACCCTTGATGGAATAATAGAGGTTAGAGGAAGGTTTTCCATAATAAAAGTGTTCGTAAGAATCAACATTGTGGAAGAAGGATGGACGGATGAGATATAAGAAGTAGAAGGACCAACCATTTGTGCACTCCACCCTTGAGAATTATAGCTAAGATTGGTTCTGGAGGAAGGAGGATTCCAGCATCCTACTGTGGGATTTGGTTGAGGGATATGACCCCCAACAAACGAGAAAGGAGTATAGGGAGGCGTTGTGCCCCCTGACTTAAAACTAGGATTTACATTAAACATCAAAACGAAGGATGACAAGTGCGAATTCATATCTGGAATACCAAAAGAGAAAGGATTATGTGCCTAAGGCATCAAATGAGTACTATTATTATGCGTATCTCTTAGGAATACAAAAGGAATGTCCCCATGGACTGAGCATAGACCATGGGCTGGGTAGAATTAAGTGAGGGAGTCTCCAAAATCCAAACAACCAGTGATGGGGGAGTCGAGGGGAATCCATTAACCACAACGGAGGCTAGAGTTGAAGGGATTCCTGACACTTTCATATATGAATCAATACTCATGTTAGGATGATCGTGAGGCTGAGAAGCGGAGATGTATGTACCACATTTATTAACTCTACACCTTTTAGGAGGCATCTTCGGTATCATACCAAACTGTGGTACTTGATTCAAAAGACGATGGGACCAATGAAGAGGCTCGTCTTTCTCCACGATGACTCAGAACTCGCAATGTAAAACAAAACCCTAAGGCCACCTAATAAAAAAAGAGAACACTCCTAAATAAAACTAAAGGCCAATGCACACAAACATGCTATGACAGCTGAAGTGACCCCCCGAACTAAAGAAGTTATGTACCTCCCAGGACATGATGAGATTCCTGAAAAATAGAGTGGAGTAACATAATCAATTATAAGGACCCTCGTGGGCTTCACAACACATTCGATCAGATTCCTCTAGAGATAAAATCCTCCATAAAGTCTGTGTGTTGTCTGATCCCTATCTGACTCAGGGTACCTGCAAAATAACCCCTATCAGAAACTTGTGTGGATACCTAGGTCAAGAAACTATGGTCACCGTGGTATAACCAATGCTCAAGAAAGAAGTCACATGTCTGGCCCACTGTATGTGTAGGGTAAAAAATGTCTAAGTCTCGAAAGCACTGCCTTTGACGAAGGTAAATGCACTAGCGAAACCCCTAGATACGAATAGAACCCCTGAAATATCTCTAACGCTAGGAAGGTATTAGAGGGTTATCTTTGCAACCAACTTCGTACGAACTCGTGCTTAATTCCAATGTGATCGGAGCCTCCCGAGGACACCAATTATATAATGGGTTTCACCACTCCCTGTTCAGACACATACGTTGAGTTTTATAGCCTTTGAGAAGTTTACTCACAAAATCCTATTCCAAGGCCCTAGATCCTAAGCTTGTTTGTGTACCCTGAAAAATAAAATTGTTTCTAATCAATTTTAATTATTCAACGTTAATTTTAGTGGCTTCTACTTACTCAAGAGGTGCGATCGTGAAACTAGTGGTGTTTCGACTCAACATATAAAAAACAACAAGTGTAAAAACACTGCTAAATACTAGTCTTGTTTTTCAAAGAAATGGTATGCTTCTAAATGTTGTGCATAGGATGCAATATCTTCAATTTCAATGAAGCACAATCTTTCCTAACATGCCAAAACTAATTTAATGCAAACAAAAGTGCAAATAATCTAAATAAAATGCAAAAAAACATTTTTTTTGTATTTTCAATATGATGAAATGAAAATGCAAGGACTGAATAAATAACCTCTCAGGTAGACCCTACTGCAAGCACAAAAAGAAAAGCCAAGAAGGACACCAAGAAGCGACTACCTAGACTAGAATGCAAGGACAACAAATGAGAAAAATGATAACAAATGAGCTCACCCAAAAATTCAACAATGACACAGCTTCCTATCACTCTCTAAGCACTCAACAGATAAGACAGGGACCCAAGAAGTCTTAGCAACAAAAAAAAAATCACCTAGCAAACACTAAAACTAGCCAAAAAGACTTAGAAAATAGTGTACGCAATTGTCCAAGGAACAAAAGCGTAAGTACGCGTTCTAAACACAGACACCACACTTATGTACATGACTGTCAAGGGAAAACTTGCGTATGCCAATAAAGACATTGATTGAGCAAGGGTTAGGCCAAGAAACTCATATACAAAGAAAAACAAAGGTTGTTAAGCAACATGAGACATATAAACTTAGGCAAACAGAGATAAATGAAGGAGAAAAATCACCAAATAATCCCAAAAGGGAGAGTATGCCTTGGGGTAAATCACAACAAAGAAGGAAACCCATAAATCAAATCTAATCTCAAGTATGCTAAGCAAATGAAAATACTAACAATAAGAAAGGCTAGAATCCTACCTCATCCGAACGTCCGAAGAAGACCAGGGTTGAGCTCACAATCCAACACTTGATACCTGCAACTTATCCTCAACATCCAAGATACACAAGCATATGGAAATTATATGAAACGTTAGCATATAAACTAGCATAATCCATTAACATGTATAACAAATATGTTGATGGAAAGTAATAAAATATTTGCAACATATAATTGGATGAGAAAAGAGTATTTCTATTAATGTAATCAACCGAAGTACATAGGTGATAAACTTATGTAACAACACATATCAGAACTGAGAAACTAAGTCCCTCCACCCGGGCCTTCACCACTTCAATCCTCCACAAAGAAAATCTCACAAGTAGTATGAGTAATTGAGTTTCCCGTTCTCAAGATAAGAAGAGATTGGGGGCTGAACACAAAAGAAGTTTAGACTTTCAAGGACAAAGGGATGCAGACTCAATATGAAGTGAAATTTCTATAGAGTGTCTTTGCTCTCTTTCTTGAATAAATTCAAGGCTTGTATATGGCTCGATTTATAGCCTCCAAATGGACTTGAAGGGTCGGGTCAAAGAGTTTCCAGTATATGGAAGGTCAAGGATAATGGATCGCGTGACATGGCATGGAAACCTGACATATTTTTTATTTTTTTAGCACAAACCCCGATGTACACAGGTTGTAATGGAGCAACTTGCGTATATGCGAATTGTCTAACTGTGGCCTGCGTATATGTACACCATTTTGAATTCTTAAGTATGGAAAAAATTGCTATAACACAAAGGTATGATATTGAAATATTCCTTTGTGCTCAGTCCATTCATGTCCATTGTAAAATCCTTAACCAACTCATTGATTCTTCTTTTATCTCTTGTAGCTAACTAAACCAACCAAGATTTCCCATGCTTGATTCTTTGCAAATGAAATATCTCAACAATATTAGGATCTATGCAACTAGGGCTAGCTCCTTAATCAATTAAAATAGTTATAGGTTGATCATTGATATTACCTTCCACTTCAATCATATGAGACTGAAATTTATCTTACTTGTTGTCCAAGGTTGCATGGATCATTGGCATGCTTCTTTCCATGTCCTCAACTGTAGCAGCCTGTTGTACATTGTGAACAATATTCACTCTTTCACCTCTATGAGGTAAATCTCTGTACATGTGATCTCCCTCACAACCCCAACGTTTAATAGGTTGTTTCCTTGGATTTTTTCCCAGTGTTTTTGACATCCTGTGATGATTTTGAGCTAGCTTCCCTTGAGAGATGTTTCTAAAGAATGGTGTCTTGTACCCTTTCTTCCTATGCTCCATATTACCTTTCTTTTTGTCTTCCCAAGCCTTTTGTAAAGTTAGTATTCCTCTATGTTGATCATAAAGACATTTGGATATCCTTATTTGTTCCTCCAATGTCTTTGGATAATCATACTGTATCTTATCACTGAATATCAAAGGTATCCCACTCAAAAATCTATGAATATTGACCTACTCATCCTTGATGAAGTCAACATACCTCAACAACTCTGAGAATATTCTCATACTCATCCATGGTCATTCTTCCATGCTTGACTTCAAAGAACTCCTTCATCTTCCTGTCATAATAACGCTTGGTCAAGTATTTCTTCTGAAAATGTTTTTTGAACTGCCTCCAAGTGATATACTTCTCATCAATGTGATTTACTTGCATGAGTTGGTCCCACCACATTGATGCTTTTCCCTTCAGTTGGTAAATTGCAATTCTACCTTTTGCTTATGAGGAATAATTGTGCAATTGGAAATACTTTCTCATCCCCAATATCCAAACCTATGCATCTTCATCCTTCCTGTGCTCACCATCAAAGGTAGGAGGTTTGATCTTCCTCATCTCTCCTTGTAGTTCGTCCACTCCAGAAATACTATGCTTTCTGACAGGAGATAAGCTTGGACTATTGTATGCTTTTCTAACTAAGTGTCTTGAGTGATGACGACATCTACAAACACTTCTAGATTCTTCTTTTTTGGCATGAGATTTTTGATCCTTTGACTTACTTGAATCTGTCTCCTTATCCACCTTCTTCTCTATCCTATCCAAGCTCTACAATAGCTTGATGTTGAAGCCATTCTACTGCTCCTGAGCTTTCATAAGCCTCTCATTATGGTAGATTTTATGAGATACATGGACATAATATATACTTAATATGAAGCATACAAAACATGCAATGGTGTGAAGAGAAGAGACAAAAAATGAAGGAAAGAATGAAATTTTTTCTATTATATGTATTCCAGACTCAAAGAGTGAATAATTTACAATAGATATAGGCTACATGAGTAACTAATGCTCCATGGTAGTGATCTAGAGAGATCTAGACACTCACTGACAAACACTGGAGTGAACTGCCAGCTAGTCCTAGTTAATTGATCCATGCAATCATCAATTAATTGAGTCACACGTTTGGAAGTGAGAGAAACACATGCAATTACTGGTGATAAAATCGAGGTTTCCATGCATGAGTGACTTCCACTAGTCTAATTGAGTGTAACTTACTCTAAATCGAAGAGGAACATCCTATTTTGTAGGGGAATAATCTCTAGAGAGAATATTCTCATTTAAGGAAGCGTTCTCAACATTGGACTATCAAACTTAGGAAAATAATTCTAGGTGAGTGTGTAATATCATGTCCAACGCCCCCCCCGGAACACTACTATGGTGTACATGATCAATGGGTCCGAAAAACAAAGGCCATGTTAGGTACCCATTGTACAATGCATCTAAGAATGAAACACTAAAAAAGAGAAGAAATAGGGAAAACCTCATGGGAAAAACCCTCCCTCAAAGTACAATGCATCAAAAGATAAAAAAAAAAAATGATGAAGTGGATGCACCAATGAGATGTCCACATATATCCACCTTCTCTTATTGTAAATAAGAAGATCCAAATCAATGTGAAGTTTGGATGAAACTTTGAAAATCATGCGACTGTTTCCGGAAAAATGATGAAAATTTGTTGATTTTAAAATGCTCATAACTTTACTTCTCGGACTCCGTTTCAGACGATTTTGTTTTTGAAATTGCATATTTTTTCGAGAGGAATTCAAATGGCCAATTTGTTTCTACAAATTATGCTAAAAAATGTCAGAATTGAATTTGATGTGTGCGACCCCATTTTTGGCTCTTCAGATGCATGCATGGCACATGCAAAAGTGTCGGCATGTGACTCCCGAGATGCATGCATGATATATTCCACATGAAATTCATAAAAAAAATTTGAAATGGAGTAGACATCATCCACAATTAATGGTACAAAAATTTGTGCAGATACTTGTGTAGAAGACTCTTCAGAATAAGAGGCCTGATCTTTTGATGGCTTCTCTTCTGGATCTATCTTTTCAGTATCCTGCATCCAATATTCACAATCTTCTTTATTCCCGAATAGAACCTCTAATCTATTCCATAATTCATTTGGAGTTGAATCTTGTGATTCATCATATACTTGATGGAAAATTTCAGGAGAAACAGACATGCAGATACATCATATGGCCATATCTTGTCTATTGAGAAAGTCATTTTTCTCATCGACGAAATCTAGCTCTGCTTCCATTGCCACTGTTATTTGGTATAAGCCTCTACTTATGAGAAGTAGAATCTTTGGCTTCCACTCCAAATAGTTATGAGGCGTGAGAAGTATTGTGGGGGAGTAAAACATAGATTTCATCTTTCCTACTGCTTTGTTCCGTCTTCGATACCTGCAAAAGCGTGTTGGTGACAATCATTGCTAGTGTCTTGTGGGCTATGATACCATGTATAGTTTTTGAGATACCTGTATAAAATATCTAGCTAACAATGAAGCATACACAACATGCAATGGTGTGAAGAGAAGAGACAAAAAATGGAGGAAATAATGAAAACAATTATATTATATGTATTCCACACTTAAAGAGTGAATAATTTACAATATATATAGGCTACATGAGTAACTAATGTGCCATATTAGTGATCTAGAGAGATCTAAACACTCACTGACAAACACTAGAGAGAACTTCCACCTAGTCCTAGTCAACGGATCCATGCAATCATTAGTTAATTGATTTGCACACGTGGAAGTGAGAGAAACACATGCAACTACTGGCGACAAAACTGAGGTTGCCATGAATGAGTGACTTCCACTAGTCTAATTGACTCTGAACTAAGTATGAACGTCCCATTTTGTAGGGGAATATTCCCTAGAAAGAATATCCTCGTCTAAGGAAGCATTGTCAACATTGGACTATAAAACTTAGGAAAACAATTCTAGGTGAGTGTGTAATATCTCCAATAATTATCAACTTTATAGCTCAACATATCTCTTTTTAGAATCTTTATTGTCTCTACCAAATTTATGCTCTCCTCTTTGCCTTCTCCATGCCAATTTGATTATGTTCTTGCATTACCTATACTGACATATAACCCCCTGACTTCATTTTCATGGCTATAAGTTCTCTTTGCATCTTCCATGTCTCTGGTCTCTTTGTTGAATATTCCTTGTTCTAATTGTGTCCTTAATTCTGCAAAATGTGCATGCAATAAGATTTGTTAGACAAAATAATTCAACAAATCTATAAAATTATGCACACTGTGCCCTTTAAGTGCACTAGACTTCTTCTTTCTGATTGCTTGTGAATTTTACTGCCCAATTCATATTTCTGAGTGAATATATAGATTCCTCTATCCAAGACCTTTCTAATGAATATATCCGTGTTCAATTTTGAGTTTTGAGCAACACGTTACACTCATCTGAACATTACCCATTTACTCTTTTTTCGTACAAAATGCTACATGTGTCTTTTCCCTCCTCCTATACATTTTCAGGTACAAATATTCCCAATATAACTCCATGGATATCTTCTATGGTTCATTAAATTTCCATAGACTGCTCATGTGCCTCAAAGTGACTTTTGAGCAGGGAGTTATGCCCTCTGGAAGTCAACTAGTACTAAAATTTTACCTTGCATTGTTTCCATTGTAACTTTCCCATACAAGATGTGTTTTGCGAACATAATAGCTCATTGGAAAAATCTCCTTTATCTCTTTTACTTAAACTAATTTTTTTTTATGTAGTGCCTATGGAACTTATAGTCTCAAAAATTAGAACTCCTAAAAACATTGTTTAGACCTTCAAAAATTTCTTGCAAGATTATGACTTGCAAAACACTATAAATTTCTGAGAAATTTGACTGAATTTTGCTGAATTGGTGCTTGATTTGGAATTCTAGGTCCACCTAGAACCCCAAGGTGATGCCATGTCAACCTCCTGGCCCTACCTCGTCAGCCTTAAACACCTTCTCTCTCTTCTATCGTTTCTCCCTTATCTCTCTTTTCCCTACAATGGCCTTAGAATTTAATAAAATATTAATATGTTACGGGCCCCACAGGAACACCTCTGTCTTCGGATGGGACAAGGGTCTCACCTTGTATATTAGGT
>JZKD02S0032012.1:16390-26461 GCA_000966675.3 Picea glauca
GATATTTTGGGATCATTCTTATCCAAGTAACTAATCCATTCTCTCCTATATATTGAGGGAATTCTCATGGAAAAGGTTAGAAGCAAACAAGCAAGAAATTCATTGGAGAATTAGTAAAAAGGATTGTGTGAAGGACTGATGCTACAACAACTAAGAACTCCATAAAGTATATCAAAGGTGGTTGATATTCTTCATGCAAGTGAGAAAGTGTGTGTGTCAGAGTCAAGATCCATTGAAAGGAAGTTTGCAAAATCAAGGCTCAGGTTGTAATATTTACTTTCCATCAATATGATACAGTAATATGTCCCTTTCCCATAAAGATAATTCCACTTTATTGTATAACTCCTTGATCATATACATAGATTGACTATTGAATAGATTGTGCTTTCTTCACTTTGGTTGGTTTGTGTTGTCTTTGTCTTGACTGCACAAGAGCACTGGAGAAAAGTGGGAGCAACAGAGACCATAGGAAGCGATTATAAGGTATGTTCTTTGTTCTTTCCTTCTAGTACATTCAATAGTCGAAATCTAGGGAAAGAGTATTATTATGTCTTGCTTTGTTCTAGATCCAGGTGGATCTAGGGAGATCGGTTTGTGTCCGCACTTACGGATTTATCCAGAGTTCCCTAAGAAAGTGGGAGAGGAGGACGTCTGTATTTTTCAAAATGAGATGGTTAAGGTGAAACTTGGTAGCTCTGTCTATGAGGTACATGTAGTCCTTTCCAACTTACCATATTTTCCTTAATGTTTTACCAGGCCACCAGGCAGACACTTCATCACTTTTCCAAGGTTGTTCATCTATGTAGGTTAGATAGAGAATCCCTTAAAACAACCGCAGGTCCCCTAGTGCTTCTTGTGTTGTATGTGAGTGACGAGTCAGGAAAATAGTTGATCATATCACATAAATTGAGGTCAACCATCGTCTTGCTAAACATAGTATTCAAAAGCACATAAGTACTATAGAAAGAAACAAAAACAAAATGCATTCCGCAATCGACCTAGCTAAAATAAACATCATGAAAATATAAATACAAATTATTATTATTATTATTATTATTTAATGGAAATATTGTTTTAGGGCTTGGCCATTCACCAGGAGGGCGTCAGGTTCCCCCCTCAGATTCTAAAGTCAATACATGCCTAACCCAATATTCTCGGCCACTTGGAAAGGTTTGAGCCATAGATTTTGAAACTTAGAATGTTTTCCTTTAGGCTCATTTACTCTGTCCCACTTTAGGACTAAGTCTCCCACTTCAAAATTATTCTCTTTAGCCTTATGCTTATCAAACCACCTTTTAACTATCTGTTGATGAGCTATGAACTTTGATTTTTCTTTCTCCCTTTCTTCTTCCAGCATGAGGAGGGTATAAATTCTTTGTTGTATGACTAATGAGGGTTGTCCTCTCGAATCTTGAGTAAGTTGAAGAGATGGGAGATATAGCCCATTCGGGATAATGGATTCCTGTCAGTATACCAAAAAGTATGGGGAATTACCTATACCTTCCTTGGACATGAATCTATCGGCCCATAAGGCATTATGAAGTGAACTATGTCAATTCCTCTAGTTTCTGCAACTGTTTTATTCAATATTCTTACTACGTTCTTATTAGTTGATTCTTCCACTCCGTTTCCCCGTGGATTGTAGTTTGCAAAGTATATGATTATGATTCCTTTGTCTAGAGAAAACTTTGTTAATAAGGTGGAAGAAAAGTAAGTTGCATTATCAAAAACAAGGATGGAAGGCACACCAAACCCGGTGATCAACTGTTGTTCTATGAACTGGATCACCACCTTCTCATTTACATGAGTTAGAGGGATGTCCTCTGCCCATTTCGTGAAATAATTTGTGGCGGTTAGTATGTATCTATATTGTTTTGAAGAACTCGATCTAATTTCCCCTATGATATCTAACCCCCATTGCTCAAATGGCATGGAAACGGTCACCGGCTAGAGTGGGACAAATGCTCTCTTCTCCCTCCCTGCAGTTATTTGACAAGTCTTACAGATTATAGAGTGTGTGTGAGCATCCCTGAACAGAGTAGGCCAATAATAGCCAACTCTTAGAGTTTTATGAGCAGTGGTGTTTCCTGCGAAATTTCCACCTACAGGGCCATCATGGAGATCCTTCATAACTTTGTCTGCATCTTCACATTCAAGACATATTAAAATAACACGGAAGAGCACCAAATTGATGAGGCAATATTGTGTGGATTTTAACCTGAGGGCTCTCCTTTCCCTAGGGTTTAGGTTTTCTGGTCAAGTCCCATGATCCAGGAGATAAGTCAGTTTCTCGTACCAAGACTCTTTCCCTAGGGATACGTATGAAGCCTCACCACACCAGAACACCAATTCATTCTCCCATCCAGGGTCTTCATTTACTTGGTCCTAGGCTTCAACAACTAGTTTTCATAACCCTTGTCCATTAACCAGTTTAGCAGGTTTTATATCTAGATAAAATTATTGGAATACTGCCATCCAGTTTCCTCTTTTTTCCCCCATCTCCTATTGAGTGAATAGGGATTGGACTACAGGGTGAGGAACTATGACTTTGGTATGGTTCTTAAGGATGTAAGACCTGAAGTGTTTCACTGCTTTGTATACAGCGTAAGCTTGGCCCTGCTTGTCTATAGCAGGGTAATTTATTTTAGCCCCTTGTATATTAGTGCTCATGAATGATACCATGGCTTCGTTGTTGTCATCATCCTTCTGAGTCAACACTGAAGCTAAATATTGGTCGGAGGAAAAAGTATAGAGGAAGAAATATTTTCTAAAATCGGGGCTTCCCAACATCGGGGCTCGAGATATCACAGTCTTAATATTGCTGAAATCTCTTTTCTGTTCATCGTCCCACTTAAATTCAACATCTTTGTGGATAATTTTTTGTAAGGGTTTGATAGTTTCAACAAAATCGGAGGTGAATTTCCTCACAAAATTGATTTTCCCAAAGAATGATTGCATAGTCTTTTTTTTGTGAGGTAATGGAAGTTGAGCTATAGAGTTAGTCATTTATGGGTCTATGCGAATCCTTGTTTGGGATATAATGTGGCCTAGCAACTTACCTTCCTCGACACCGAAAATAGTTTTCTTAGGGTTTAAGGATATACCATATTTCCTACACCTTTCAAAAATCTAGGTTAAATGTTGGATGTGATCTTCTCTATTCTTTGAATACACAATTACATCATCCAAATAAACTACTACACATTTTTTTGTTAGTCCTCGAAACTATACATCCATGGCCCTCTGGAAGGTTTCCCCTACATTGATTAACCTAAAGGGGATGCGTTTATAAGCGAAGGTTCCCCACTTGGTTTGGAAGGTAGTTTTCAAGCGGTCTTCTTCTGAAACTAGAACCTTGTTGTACCCTGAGAAACCATCCAGTAGGGAAAAAATCTCAGAGCCAGACACGGTCTGCAGGAGTTGCTCCATTGGTGGGACAGGGTAGTTGTCCTTTCTGAAGCTCTGTTGAGGTTTCTGAAATATACACATAGGCAGATCTCCCCAGAATTTTTTCTCACAGGAACCAAATTTTCTACCCATGCAGAGTGTCTAACTTGGAAAATAATCTTGGCACCTAGCAGTTTCTTTAGCACCTGACACATGCGAGGCTCCAGGGATGGGTCATATTTCTGGAGCTTCTATTGGAAGGGTTTTACTTTAGGATTTAATAGGATAGCATGTTGAATGATATGAGTATCATAAGTTTTCATATCTCAGTAGGACCATGCAAAAACATCTTGATATTGTCTAAAAATTTTGAGATAGGCCTTCCTTTCCTTTTTAGATACTGTCTTGCTGAGATTTATATTTTTGGAGTTTTCAGGGGTTCCAAAGTTGATAGTTTCGTGCATGGGACAAGAACTCCTCGTCTTTGCATTCTTTGACCCTTTAAATCTTTCCCTTAGGTCAAAAAGGTTTTCTAAATTGGATATTCCCTTTGGTATCGTGTGATACCTTGGTTTTTTAGACGATTGATATGTCTGAGGATTGGTTTCTGCAGATTGTTCCTGGAATACTTCATCGTCAATAGCAAAGTCTTTGAAATTATCCTGATTGGTCAAAATTTTTATGATCTGTTCATCTCCTTCAATAACTTCCATTTAGAAATATTTTTGGGCACCGATGGTTTGTAGAGTAGCTCCACAGTGAACCTGGAGGCTTCATAATCTTCTATAGGTGATAGTCTTGAGGCAACGATGGCCAAAGAATCAACAAGAATGTTCTTTGTTCTAGGGATTGCTGAAATGCTGAAGTCTTAAAAATGCTCTATCAACCTGTGCACTTCATGTTGGTAATTCCTCAAGTGTGGAGAGTTGCAATGTATAGTATTCCTTACTTTTCTAACGATGATTTCAGAATCTCCGAAAACCTTCAATTCTTTAACTTTTAAGTCCATGGATTTTTTTAGCTATTGAACTAGAGATTCATACTCGGCGGTATTGTTTGTGCATTTGAACTCTATTATATAGGACAGGAAATGTCATTTACCTTTTGGATCAATGAGGATGCACCATGCCCCCGATCATTCTTGTGATTTAGATCCATCAAAGTATAAGGTCCAAACTTGTGGGAAAAACCTATCGGCTTTTTTGTTACTTTCCTCCTCTCCTCCTGTTTGTTCTGTGATTTCTAACATATGTTCTTGAAAAAAGAGGGTTTCCTCTGCCTTCGTCGACAATTTCTCTTGAAAAATAATTGTGGAGTTTTGAGTAAGAGGGACATCAGATGATAGAGGGGAGAAATTTCCGAAATTGGAGTCATGGGAATAATTTCCTAGCATGGGGAAATCTGTCGATGAGGGTTCATTTAGGTTTTCTAATTCAGTGACAACATGTTTTAGATATCTTTTCCTATCGATCCTGATCATATTTGTGTGTCCCTTTAATGGAAGCCAAAGGTGAGACCAGTTTGTACTAAAGTATCTGTTTAACTTCTCAGACCAATCTTGAATCAATAACAGTCCATAAGCTTCTGGGATATCTACTACAATGATGTTAATTACTTGCACAAATTTAGGGTGTGTCACTATTCTGATCATCACATCTTTGAGATCTCCCATAACCTTCACCTGGGTTCTGTCTAATTGTATAAAATGTTTATCTCTTTTGAGAGGGATTGCATTTAATTGTTTGCAAATAGACAATGGCATAACATTGGAGGATGCTCCTGAATCAACCGAATAGTTATGAAGGTTTTTGTTGAAGACTTCAAATTTCAAAAGCAATGGTGGAACAAAAGGTTTTCCCTTCTTATCTTGAGATCAAGTGTTCACAATTAGTTTATTTCTTAGATCTATGGGATTTAGATTTCCTCCTTGGTCAGTGCTTGTCGTGGGGTTTTCTACCGATTTCAATGCTTTTAACAAAAATTCCTTTTGCTAAGGGATTCTACACATGTCCATAAACGATATATGTTCCTTCAACTTCTTCAAATATTCTACTATGTTGTATTCTAGCTTGGGCGATTCTCATGTATGGATGTTTATAGGGTTTATTCGGTGAGAAAAAGGTGCTTTTGGGTGATCGGAAGATGGTATTCCTCTCGAAGTTTGGGATATAGAAAGATCGTTTGAGACAGGTTGACCCCTACTTCTTGTTTTCATAGCCAAGACTTATGTAGGTGGTTCTTGAACCTCAAATAGGTCATCAAAATACATAGGTATATCAGGGTCCCATATCAACATGGTTGTTACTTCTGATGGATCAACCTCTTCATGATCAACAATATTCATAGATGAGCCACTTGATTGTTTGGTTAGGGAGACTTCATCTAGAAATGGGTTGGCCATCAAATTCATGGCATGCACCCATTAAGGACAGTCTCTTTTAGAGTGATTCTCTTGATGGCAGGTATAGAACGAGTCAAATGCTATATTTCCTAGATCAATGATTAAGTTGGTTGGGGGAGGTTCAATTGCTTTGAAAAGAGGATTTCTTTTAAAAAAGGGTTTATAGGGCCTCTGGCCTTGGTTTCCTTCCCCTTCACTTCTCTTCATGTCTATGATTTTTTTCACCAACTTCTTGACCATGCGTTGTAGGTCTTCTATGTCCCCACTTCCCTTTTCGGGACCTTGTTCTGTTTGTTTCCCCGGGGGTCTAGTCAACAAGAGTCCTCTCCTGGGAGGAGGCTGAAATTCTTTCTTAACTAATGAGACCTGGCCTTTTTTGCATACTTTCATTTGGAACTCTATCATTTTTTCTTCTTCAAAATTTTCAGCTAAGGTTGGTTTGGCAGCCCTCTTCACAAAGATGGAAATAGAAGTTGGGAGAGGATTAGCGTATAGTTCAATTTGCAACTCTTGAGTTGGTTTAGCTTCGGGTTGGAATTTGTTTAAGATAGTGGTAAATATTTGATTGAAGTCTTTAACCTTCTCCTTTTAACTCATGGTGGTGACAAACAACTCAACCATAAAAGCTCCTGTAGTGGTTTCTTCTGCAAATTTGTCTAGAAAATCCTTTTGAAACTTTGTCCAACTAGTTATGGATCTTATAGGTAAGTTAAAATACCACGTGGAGGCCGAATTATTGAAAGTGTAGGGGAAAATCCTACATTATACGTCTTCATGTTGAACATTCATCATTTTGATAGCTAGTATGAATTTTTTGATATGGTCTTCAGGCAATCCTGAGGTTTCAAGGTCAAATTTAGGGAGTAACTTCTCTGGATGTCGAGGAAGGTTATGTACTCATCCATGGATGGACAAATATACTTTTTCTAACCAAGGTTGATTATTATGAGGTGGGTTTCCCCTTTCTTCATCATGGTCATTGTTATCTTCCATGTCTTTAGATCCCGAAACTGAGCATTCTGATTTAAATCCTTCCTCTTCTGAAAAATCGTCGGGCTCGAAGAAGTTGTCGGATGATGTTTCATGGATTAGATTAAGAGGATGTTTGATTTTGGTGAGGATAAAATATATCAGGTCTTCTACTGTGTGTACAAAAACTTGTTCGAGAGTGTCAACCACTGGTCTGCTTAATTGTTTTCTACAAGGAAGTAATGGAGCCAATGGTAGTGCACCGATCTGTCGGGTGTAAGCTCTTGTGATTCTTCTAAATTGGTTTAATTCCTTGTGAGGAAGAGCGTAAGGTATATCAGGGAACAAACATTCTTCCTCGTGCTGGGGTGAGTTACTCATTTTAGGAGTACTCAATGTGTGTGGGATGTCTTGGGAATGACTAGCCATGCATGTGGGTTGTTTTGAATCTACAGTCTGTCTGGAATATTATGTCAAATATAATGTCAGCCATTCATTCTTCAGGCCCTCATTCTAAATCCCCTTAACTCAATAGTAGGAACCAAACCCTCTATAGCTCTGCAACTTTTAATGGTGGAATGGTTCTCCAGATCTTGTGACCCGACCAATTAATCGATGGGCTTTAAGTTTTCTTGTGAAGGCTCCTCCTCCAGTTCAGATGTTCTCTTTTTGTATTTTCTCTTATAGGTGGGATCGATACAAGATAAAAAACTGGTATAAACCAACTAAGTAACAAAGTGAGAAAGCTTAACTACTGGAGAAGGCTGAGCTTGGGATAACCCTTTCACTCTAGCATGCAGACAATGATTCTCTACCATAGGCCTAGTACTAATACATTAACTCGCTGGTGTTCCAATTATTGACCGAGGTGCGATTATCATAAGAAAACATATATGAAATAAACGATGGCAAGAAAAATAATTCCCTTAACTCTAATCATCAATCACATACTAAAACAACGATTTATTTTCATCATTAAAGACAAGAACTATAAAACATTGAATCAGATAACTTATCAACAGATTTAGAAGCTCTTACTCGTTACAACATGCATTCATGAGATGAAATTGGAAATAATTCTTATCCATATCCAATCATACATGCTTTTAATGAAAACACAAACTTGTCTTTGGTCCTAAATAAGACTGCTCAATTAAGGCAGCTCTAAAATAGTTCTTTACAAATACAGAAAATGAGGGTCTTTGCAACAACCATCGACCCTTTCTAACAGGTTGAACCTCCTATTTGTAACATACTATTAACTAAAAATAACTATTAAAGTGTAGCTAGGTAAAACAAAACTCGCCACATGGTTCTTTCTTCTATTAGTCTTCAAAGAGTCGTCAAATGATCTCACTTGAGTGGATGACTCTTGTCGTACTTTGACCACTTCACAAATATATCCTCACATGTGTTAGCATACATGAATCTATGTTGTTCCATTGGGGCTGAAAGGATCTCTCTTATCTCTACTTCTCGTACCCAATACTTGACTATTCTGACACTTAATTGCTGCAACATGGCTCAAGATTTCATTGGGTGCTCAATGAATTGTTGCACCTGTCCTGGTGCCATGTTTGCCACTTTCGCTATTTCTGCAGCCCATGATGAGTCTTGTTTGACATGTGATTTGACTATGCCTCACAAGTAGAAAAATTCATCGGGTGTGCCAAATTAGGGGAGGCCGATGTCTCTCATTTCCCGGTTGATCTTGGTCTAGCTTTTCTCGCACTTGACCCATTTTTCTTAGACTTCCCAATGAGGTTCTTGAGCCATTTTTACCCAATATTAGGTCGATTTCCTTATGTGGTCGAGGCTTCTTTCCCTTAGCACCCAGATTTTGTTCTCTTCGACGTCTTGACCCTATTGCACCGCGCTGATATAGTCGATCCTTTCCATGGATTGGTGTGCTTTCTCATACCACCTCTCCATATCCTTGCATGTTTCCAGTGCCATGAGGGTGTCTTATTGAACCTTGGCTATCCTTGCAATGAATAGGTGTCGTTCATATGTAAATTTGTTGTAGGCCTTCTGGAATTCACTTCTTAAAAACACCATGGCCTGTGTGGTGTCCTGGTAATATTTCGCCAAGTGGCACAAATGTTCCAATTCCTTCAAAGTAGCATCCAAATCCTCTTCATCCCTTTTCACACTGTCCAAGGTAGCATCTGTGATTTCCATCCCTGCGTCAATAAGTTTAAATGTATTGGCATGCTTTGTGTTGATCCATTTTTCCTCCATGGTGATGAGGATGGAGTGATATAGAGTGATCCTCCTCTTCTTGGTAGTTCTATGCAAAATATCTTTCCTTTTCTGGTCATAGGTGATGGCATGTATGTCAACGAATTCATCCGTGGGTTCAGGGATTTTTTGATCTCCCCAAGTGAGCATATTTCCTAGGCTCCCGATGGTGTATATTTGTTCAAGACTGGGTTCTTGAACCTCCTCCATGTGTTTCAAAGGTCCGACCTTTGTTTGTTTCTTATCAAGAGGTTGAGTACCAGTTAAAATTGAAGCATCAGGGGTAGGCTCAGTATTTACATGATAATCGACCGTTGATATGTCGATTTCTTGCTGTGGAACTTTTTCTTTTTGTTCACCTGACCCTAGCACTTCCTTCAGACTATTCACTTGGGTTTCCAGTGCATCGGCAGCTCAGTGCCTAAGACACTTTTGACCTCTTGTTCATTCAGTGGAAGGCCCCAAATTTGAGTGTCGAGAGTTGGGGAAGATGCCTTCTCAAGCTCCTTTTGTTTTGTTATCGACACAAGAGTTACCAGGGACACCTCCAAAATTTCTTCATCATCATAGCTGTTTATCAATTCGTGGAGGGGGTTTGGTGTAATGTTTCTCCCTAATGTTCCTAAGAAGATGTGGAGCTTCTTCTTTTTGTTCACTTGACCCTGGCATGTCCTTCAGACTATTCACTTAGGTTTCCAGTGCATCGACAACTCAGTGCCTAAGACACTTTCGACCTCTTGTTCATTCTATGGAAGACCCCAAATTTGAGCGTCGAGAGTTGGGGAAGATGCCTTCTTGGGATCCTTTTGTTCTGTTATCGGCACAGGAATTACCAGGGACACCTCCAGAATTTCTTCATCATCATAGATGTTTATCAATTCATGGAGGGGGTTTGGTGTAATTTTTCTCCCTAATGTTCCTACTATCTCTGGCTAGGCTAAAACATCTCCAGGTGATCTGGTGCAAGATACCAGATATATAAAATATGCAGAACATAAATGAAATGCTAGAAATGACAGAATAACAGTAAAATATCCAGCATAATCTTCACAATACACAGAAATGATATACGA
>JZKD02S0032034.1:0-17732 GCA_000966675.3 Picea glauca
CTTTATTTCCTGGTAAATACTATGAAAACTCTCAATTCATCTAAAAGTTCTTCCTCTTGGTGTCCTAATGTTGTTTTCCTACTTTTTGTCTCTTTGCTACATTTTGAGGTTTGGGATTTATACCCATTTTTTCCAAATTTTTTTTGATTCTATCATCTCTTTTCTTTCACATAAACTGCAGACATATTCTACCCTTATATAGGGGTGAAGCACAAATTTTAGTGTCAAAAAGCACGTGAGTGTTGGTCATATATGAAAGTCATCCAAGGCCAAATCACGGATACCCACACTTTGTGGAAGGGAAAACCTCGGATAAACTTCATCCACACTTCCTATAGTGATATAACCCATGGGTATAAGATTATATCCACGATTTTCAGTGGAGTGACCCGTGGATGCCTCCAAAAAGTGACTTTTTTGTTTGTTTTTTAGCCTTTTTGGAGCCCTGTTTAAGCTAATTTAGGGGTCTTTTTTGGTGAGTTTGGTCCTAAACAATTTTGTGGAATATAGGAGGTTAGTAAAGCTTTAAATTTGAATGGAAAAAAATAAAATTGATCCACCTTTGTCTCCCTTTTAACCCTTGGATTACATGATTGTAAGACTAGTCTTGTTCTCAAGATCTTGGTTTTCTGGTCAGTGTTGTGGTCATCTTTGAAACTTGAGTTTATATTTGAGTTCCAGACTTTTATTTTTTGTTTTCCTTGGTTTTTTCCTTTGAGTAAAAACAACCACTACAATGAACGCTAAACTTAAAATGTACTAGACATTGTTTCTAGGGTTCATAAACAAGTTTAGGTTTACGACCTTGGATTAGCATTGGAGAGATAACTCTCCAATACCATAAAACAAACATAGGAGTATGATCTAGGTAGAGATTAAATCCAATTGTATTATAAGTATAGTTGGGATCCTCCTCTAACACAAGATCTAAACATGAGGTAGTGCAAAGGCGAGTCGAGGAGATTCCCCTCCAAAGCTTAACTGAGTGGAGTGGAGAGATCATATATTGTGGGTTTCTCTAGTGCCTTTATCTCCATAGAGGTAGCACTTTTGAAGCTTAGAGATTTGTTACCCTTCCCATACATTTGATCCCAACTGTCCATTGTACCCACCAAATGTTGACTGCAAGTTGGTGACCTTAGCTTCTTTTCCTAGGGATATCAGAGCTTAATGTGGCGGTTTGTCATGGTACATGGGGAAGATTTTGTATCATGCTTTTGAGTACTGCTAGAGGGTTCCTCGCAAAGCATGGGTGCTTGCACTAGATAAGGATGGTTAGTGGAGGTCCAAATAATTGTTTCTCACTCCTTCGTTCCTTGGTCCACAAAACTTAATCAACCTGTGCCTTCGTCCGAAAGGTCCCTTTCCACTTTTTCATTGATTTGGACTTAGGACCTTATCCACNCCTCACAACGGAAGCATTGCCACTATTGATCAACTTTCATCTGATAATCACCATCCTAGTTCAATTTCATCTCAATTTTCCCCTTTGTGTGTTCCTAGTGTTCGATTAGACTCTTCCCCGCTATGGGTGAATTATGTGGTGTCTTATCCTCGGTGTTCAATTTCTCCTGATGTGGGATCTTTACAGTTATGTTCATCTTCTCGAGACAAGATCTCGACAATTGATCATGTTGTTTATCCAATGGGGGCATGTAAGCCTTTTCTTTCCCCTCTTGGCCCGAGTAAACTGGAATTTCCTTTTGAGTCTGATCTTATTGTTTCTGAGACCTCGAGCCCTGGTATTTGTGTGTTGTCAAGCCTTGGTTTCATGGATGTTGAGTTTCCTTCAGATGAGGCTATCCTTGAATCTATGATTATCGGTCTTAGGGTTTATTGTTTTCTCTTAGTTTTGGTGTTGTTTCTTGTCTTCTCAACTTTCTTTCTAGAGCATTTGTCATCTAGAAAATCTGTCCTAAGTTTATGGAAGCCGCCTTTTGGGTTGGCTCTTTAATTGTTTTGATTTTTACTGGTTCATCTACGCTTTGGCTTTGGATGAGTTGTGGATATATGTGCTTTGACTTTGTATGACCCGCGGATATCTTCCAGTCGTAGTGTACACAGTCGCAGATCTATGTATATGCTTAATTGTTTAGCCTTTTTCTCTCAATCTGGAGGGTCTGGGTTGGTTCTTTATTTTCTGGTAAATACTATGAAAACTCTCAATTCATCTTAAATTTCTTTCTCTTGGTGTCCCAATGTTTTTTTCTTACTTTTTGTCTCTTTGCTACATTTTGAGTTTTGGTATTTATACCCATTTTTTCCAATATTTTTTTGATTCTATCCGCTCTTTTCTTTCACATAAACTGCAGACATTATATACCCTTATATAGGGGTGAAGTGCAAATTTTAGTGTAAAAAAGCATGTAAGTATTGGTCATATATGCAAGTCGTCCAGGGCCAAATCATGGATACTCGCACTTTGTGGAAGGAAAAACCTCGGATAAACTTCATCCATTGTTCCTATAGTGATATAACCCATGGATATAATCTTATATACACGAGTTTCAGTGGGGTGACCCATGGATGCCTCCAAAAAGTGACTTTTTTGCTTATTTTTCATCCTTTTTGTAGACCTGTTTCAACTAGTTTAGGGGTCTTTTTTGGTGAGTTTGGTCCTAAACAATTTTGTGGAATATAAGAGGTTAGTAAGGCTTTAAATTTGAATGGAAAAAAAATTGATCCATCTTTGTATCCCTTTTACCCCTTGGATTATGTTGGCACAGGGGCAGATCGAGGGTTCAACTCTTCAATAACGCACCAAAAAAACCCTAACTACCGGCCCTTTCGGCAACACCTGTGAAGCAAATGAAGTCTCACCCGAGGTAGAGGCAAGGGGGGTTGCAGAACTTAGGTGTCTGCAACCTATCTAGGACACAGATCTGTGATCACAGTACTTAACAGAGAACTTAGCCAATAACATTCATTAGTCTCTAACTCCTTTATGCACATTGCAGGTTAAAACCCTAATTACATATCAACGCTGTGACAACCAAGATCCAAGAATATATAATCATTCAACACATAGCATTAAACTAGATCTAACACTCATTCACATCGTAAATCACTAAGCATCAACTGGATCTATCATACATCTAGATTAAGAAAACAAGTAAATAAACAACATTAACATGATATCACAAAGTACATCGACATATGATATACATGGTTCACCCCAGTGTGGATCTACGTCCACCAATATTCTTCTCTTCTTATTAGTTTCTTCCAATCTTCTTACATGCACCAAGCCACAACGCCAACTTTGCATAGGACAGGAGATCTACGTGCACCTCACCAGATTCTCCTTCCCTGAGTTCAGTCCAAGCATGGAGCCTTACACAGTTTGTGCACAAAGCACTACAAATCACTTGCACTTAGCTCTACAAGCCTCAACATACAATATGCACAAAGCATTCACAACTATTTGCACTTATCACTCTAGCCTCTTCTTACATTGCCTAGCTACTTATTTATACATTACAAAAGGGGCCTAAACATGGGTAAGACCCATGGGTCGACATCCCATACTCGTTACATAAACCCTAAATCCAAAAAAGACCATAAAAGGGGGCAAGATCCCACGATATCCGCTTCACCTAGGTGTTGCATCTTCAACCATCCTGTCGAAGTTCCAAAAATGGTCAAACATGACCAAGGTTCTCCAAAACTTGGTCGAGGGATAACAGGCCCCAAACACTCACCTATGACTCGTCCCGAGTCACTCTGATCTGGGAAACTCTTCTTCGAAGGCCTTGAGCTTGGCTTGAGTTGCCTCAATTTTCTGCTTCGCTAGAGCCTCCTGCTCAGTGAACTCCTGAATGAATTTCTCGATAACAGGCCCTTCCAAGTGTTGTTCCACCGTGGTGACCACTTGTTCTAGTTGTGCACCTTATCCCTCGATCTCCTCAAAAAGTGTGCAGGCTTCGTCCTACACCGGCTCAAGTCTTTGGTTCACTTCCATGAATCTACTCTGGATTGCATTGACCTGTTGCTAAACTTCGCGCACCTCCTGTGACCTTTTCATTTTTTCTACCACCGAAAGTTGCTTCAGCTGCACTTGCACTGTCGATGCTTGTTTCTTTGCCTGCTGGAGCTATGCCTCCAATATTCTCAGCTCTAGGTCACCTGCAAGGAGGTCATAGATCTATGCACTTTGGTTACTGAGTTGCTTGCATTATGTACCCAATGCTCTGATTCTTTCTATTGCGCCCTTGGCAGTTTCTTGTCTCTAATCCCTCACTTCCCACGAAGTGCTCGACACTTGAAATTCCAGTTCTTCTACCCTTTCTTTTGAGCCAATCCTGGTACAAAGAGAAGTTCTCTAGCCACTGCCTCCTTTATCGTAGTCTTCTTCATGAGAATATGGTCTTTTTCTCTCTGGATCTTCTCTTTGTCCTCTTCAAACTTCACTTAGAGGTCATCTTTCTCTTGCTTTGCAACCCGAAGTTGCTCTAAGGCTTCCTCCTTTGCTTGCTTCAAGGCCTCTGTGGCCTGTTCTTTTTCTTCCTGTACTCGTCGAAGGTGAGCCTCTGTCACATCTGCTAGTCTGCATAGTTGGGTAGGCTCATCTCCCACTTATATACCTTCTGATGGCGATGGCACTGTAGACACTGTGTGACTCGAATAGAGGGGTTGTTGTACCCCTTTCAGCTCAACCTCGATCATGTCATACATTTTTTCTTACTTCGCTTCATTCCGTTGAAAAATATCCTCCGAAGTGTCTGCTACAACTGTGATGATGAGGTCAATATCATCCACTGTGAGCATGGTTTGTAACTGGGGCTTACTAGCTTGTGACTTCTTCCGCGCGGAGAGTTTCTTCAGAGAAACCTTTATTTTCTTTGATGTCTCGGACTCTTCAAGGGGATCCTTAGGCGGTGTCACTTCGCCCTTTTCCTGCTTGTCTTCTTCCCCTTCCTCCTCTTGGTTTACTTCGTTACCTCCTCCTCCTTTAGGTGAGTCAGCTGCAGTTTTCTCTGATGCATTGTTTATTTTATGCACTTCTTCCTTCTTCTTTGTCTTCTTAGGGCTGCTCGGTCCATCATATTCTTCTCAGGTGACCACATGAATTTCGATGAGTTCGGGGTCGGAGAGCTCTATCTGTTCGACTGGTACAAGAAATTTTGCAGACCATTCCGTGGTTATTTCCTCCATATCTTCCTCGGTCAGTTTGTAATAGGACTGCAGATCTTCCTTGTTTTCGTCCCCATGCGTAGTGATATATATGAAGTGCCTATCTATGCAGAACTTCGCAAGTGGCCTGAACCTATAGAGTGTATTCGACGTCATGTGAGGTAAGAATTCAATGGCCCTCTTCAGCTACAAGTAATAGGTGTGGAACACCACATTTGACTACCATTGCTTGGCCATGTCACTCGAATACCACAGGGTATTGAACCTTGCAGCCAAAACTTCAGATGACTCAATGTTAAGGAAGGTCACTCCCTCTGGCATTTCCCAAGTGACAAAGACAACGAGAATCAACAACCAATAGAAGTGAAACTCCTAGCCCTAGTCCCGTGCTTCACGACAATCTTGCTCCAAATGGTTGACGAGGTAGCTTGCCCAGTTCATCTACATCCCTTCAACGCATTGTCCTGGGAGGTCGACGATGAACCCCGTGATTTGCGATGGTCTGTTCTTCCGGAAGAGATTACTAGCGATCAACTGGAAATCTAGTTGCATTGTGCCATCTTGGATGGAGGCTACCTTGTAGCCCCGCTTCCCCTTCTCCACATCGTCGTAGGTTTCTTTTATTCATTGCGCTAGGGTGCAATCTATAGCCTTCTCTTGGTAGAATTTATGAGGGTCTGGTTCCTGCATGCTTAATCCAGTGATCATGTGGATCAACGTTGGATCCACATTCATGCACCTGTTTATCCATATATAAACTTCATGGTAGCACGATAGGAGGATTTTAACACACGTGTTAACCTCCTGATGTCTGTCGAAGTGGGGTAGTTTCATGATGTTGAGGATGGTGGACCTCACGATCTCCTTATTCCAACGTTGGGGGGCTATCTTCGGTTTTGTCTCTGTTGTCTTTGTCAATTACTTATGTGGTGCGAGTAACACATAATTTTTCCTATCTCCCAGGTTAAAATTGTTGATTTTAAGATCAGGGATCAGTCCTAGCTATGGTCCAACTATGCGTATCCCCTTCGGGAGGTATGTGGTAATGAGGGTGTGCTCAAAATATCTCAGAATGCTGTCATGAATAACTGTGCCAGCCAAAGGCAGGATGTAGTCGGGCAGGACCAAGGAGATGAGATTCATGTTCGCCAGGTCATCGCGGTTCTTGCTTCTTTACTCTGTTGTGGTTCAGGATGGCTAGGATTGACTGGATCATCGTGCAGTCGAGGGGTATGCTTGCAATCCTCCCATCGATGAGGCTTGTACTCTTGTGGACATGGCCTTCTTAGCCATAAGGTCTATTAGGATCTCCTCCACAAACTTCTCTACTGTTCTAAGGTCACCCGACATGCACACTCGAGATCAAATATCTCGGGTAGGTGGACAAACACTCAGATAAGAAAAATGGGTGGCAAGGTCTCAATAAGCACAACGCGATAGAAATCAATTCTCTGTGGGCTCGAATAATAATAATTTGAAAAAGTGTCCTCGGTGAGACATTCAATGGATTAAGTAAACAACATCGCAACAGACTCCTCCAACAGGTAGGAATGCCTCAATCAATCCATTATGGCGCGGTCCCAACAATCCAATGGTGATATTTTCGAAAATAAATGCATTTCTAGTCATTTCAGAGCATCATTCTAATGGTCAGGATGCCTCCAACGGTCATAGATATTCGTCGTTGTGAATTTCTAGTCTGCATTGTTTTGCTATTCCAACAAGGTTCAAGTTCTGCAAGCCTGCTTCCTGCAAAGTCTTCACTGGAACCTCATGCAATTTTTCTAGATTTGCTTTCTTTTGTTGATCTTTCTGGCCTTCTTTCCTGTGATATAAGTCGTTGGATCCCTCTTTCCATTTTTATTCTTATCTTCTCTTAGCATAGTAACTTCGCAGTGCTAAGGGTCGTTCACAGGGTTTAAGTGGAATACCTCTTCTCTTATGTAATGTCCCCAAGGCCGAGCCCATTGTAAATCTTGGTTATGAAATGAATTGTAAATATGTTTTATAGGCCGGTGAGCCAAGTTTATATAAGCTGGTAGGCTTATGTGATTGTTAGGCCAGAGAGCCTAAGGGTTGAAGGCCAGGAGCCTGATTTTGTACATGTATCAATGCAAAACATTAATAAAATATAAACACCGCCGCGTGCAGACCGACCATGATGAATGAGTGATGGGGGACTAAGCTTCCATAGAGTGGGCAAGGGATTAGAGGCTGGAAGGTGGGAAAAGGGGGCTAAGTGTTGAGCCTAGGGACATAAGTCCTTGGGGAATAATATTTTAATATTATTCCGAAAGACATGTGAATATTACATTTTTACCCTAAGCTCTTTTGGAATGACATGTGACTTCAAAATGGTGGAAGGAACGCACGCTGATGGAAGAATGCATTTTCATGGATGACAAGTGTCAACCCAAGCACATGCAGATAAAAATACTGAGTTGAGCCATGATGGGGGTTCCTCCTCCACTCTACCTGACCGTCTGAATGTGAATGGTCTGACCTCTGCAAGAATACCCTAGTGCATCTTCTGAACCGTACGCCTCGTCCGACCAGGGAAGAGACCTCGTGCCATTCTGAAACTGGGGGAATAGTCTATGTTGATTTTGGGAAAGTCAAGACACCCTCTACCTGAACAGATTGAGCTTGTATGTGGAATCTCTGTCCCCAAGCCATAACTGTGATACCATTCCATCATTGTTGAGCCTGTTGGAAAGCCCGTGTATGTTTTCCCCGCTGGTTGTTGTGGCCATGCAGTGCTAGAATGCATATGGCTTGCTGGCCGATTTGTACAACACTCTCTCTAGGTGAGAGAGGTGGTTGAATTGGAAGAACAGGTTTCTTGGCCTATGAGCGACTCTCTCCAGGTGAGAGAGTGCACAGAGAAGGGAGAGAACTTATGGAAGGAACCCTGTAGCTGCCACAGAGCTCTGAGACTTCCGGTCCGGTCTGTTGCTGAAACCCAAGGCAAGGGAGGTTAGTAGCCGAAGGACTGTTTAGGTGACAGAGAAGGTGTATACTCCTGGGGTGGAACAGGCATGTGGGGAAGGAGATTCTGTGGGCAGTGGGTATGAGGGGTTCCTGGAACAGAATCCCTTCCTTGTGACTGTGTGTTTTCCCTGTAACCTTAGCCTAGCCTAGGATTCCTTACCTTGGGGTGGATATTAGTCCCAGCTCGGGGGTGATTCACTGTTGAGCTTGGTGAGAAGCGTGGTCTAAGGCTGGGAGGTTCGTGGAAGGCCTACACATGGTTGGTGGATTTACCACAGTTTCAAAGATAAGCACCAGACGATGTTCTAATTACGTTTCTGCATGTCTGTGTATTTACATTTATCATGTATTCTGCTGTGCATTTGGATTAATGTTATTGCCATGGATTATTTATGTTAGTAATAATTCTTCTTCTTACTCTGAGATTAAATGTATTTCTTGCTTAAATGCATGTAGATTATATAATGCCTGTATGAGTTATGTAAAAAAGTGGTGTTACAGTTTGGTATCAGAGCCAAGGTTTCAACACTGAGCCTAGATGGGCCAGTTGAGTTGTCTTTGGACCGAGGGTGTGAGGAGAAATTGTGTCTGGAGGATCAATTCCGGACCCTGGAATGATCCGGAGTGTCAAGGAGTTACCTGACTGTGCCTACAAGCTCATGAGGTATAGTGGTGTTGTGAAACCACAGCCGGTGTGGTCTATGGACAAAGCGAGATAGGACTCCACACCAGAAGTGTTGGAGCCTTAGGATCTATTCGGGAGGGAAGGCAAACCCTTGTGATCATCGGATACGGAAAGCGTGCGCAGGATTTAAAAACCCTTTGGAGTTGCACAAGAGAGTGGGAATCGCGATACGTGAAGTCCCAAAAACACGAGAAGATCTACGTTGTAGATCTGGGAGGAAGGATCGAATGTTAGATATGGCAGAGTCATGCTCGATTTAGTTGCGAAAACCTTTCGGATTTCGCAAAGTTGGGAGATGGGAAGTGAGGGAGGGGAACACCTCCAAAACCCAAAACCCAAAATCTCGAAATGATCTACACCGTAGATTGTAGGAAGGGAGTTGACCGTCGGATCAAGTTGATGAGTAAATCATAATTTCAAGATTTCGGCAAACGGAAGTTCGAGATATGGGATACACGTACTCCCAATGCCCGAAACGCCGAAAAGATCTACGCCATAGATCTGAGAGGGGACCTAACCGTTGGATTTTTTCTTGGAATGGACATGGGTGCATGGATGTGTACCATGTGCCAAAGAATTGAAAAGACATGCGAGAGTGGTGGACCCGAAGACATCACCAATGGAGACGTAGATCCTCCGGAACGTGCCACGGGCCACTGCAGTTAAGGGCGACAACTGTGCTGTGGGCCTGAAGAATAAAGTAAATCAGAATTTTGGATTTCGAGGATTGTAGTGAGAAAGAGTTAGGAGTCACTGCATAGTGAACTCCCAAGTACCGAAAACCTGAACTCCTGAAGACCCGAAGCCATTGGAGACTGAAGAACCGTAACAAGTTTTAAGGGAAACAACTGTGTTGTGGGCTCGGAGAGAAAAGAAACTGAAATTTCAGATTTCGGGGATTGTAGTGACAAGAAGTTAGGAGTCACTGCATATTGAACTCCCAGGTACCAAAAACCCAAAGTCCTGAAGTCCCAAAATTTGTAGAGCCGAACAAAGCTCAGAAAACTTTGTGAAGTAAAAACGTTTTTCTTGTTCACGTTGGCTTATGAACGTTGTAAGTTTTCTTGAAGGTTAAAGGGCCTGACAAACTTCAGATTGATTTCACATTGTGTGTGCAGAGTTCAACGAGTGTCAGGACAGCCAAGAATAGACATTGAGTAAGGAAATGGAAGAGGTACAGAGTGCCTCCATTTCATAGGACGAAAGAGAAGGGAAGGATGTCAACTTGGAAGTCGAAGGAACAAACTCTATTGGGAACGGAAAAGAGATAGATAAAGAAGGACGTATGATGAAACTCATTGAAAAATTGTAGAAAGATGCCCAGGCTCACCGAGCTGATAGCCGAAAGCTCATGAAAATCAGGGATCGGTAGGGTGAATTCAACTTAAAAATATTGAAGAGCCTGGAAAGAATAGAAAATAAATTGGAAAAAGAGAGTGACACCAGCAGATCAAGAAGTGTCAGAACCCCTGAGAGAAGAAGAAGATCGAGGAGTGGTAGCAGACATTACTGTCTCTCCCCGAAGCATTTTGGCAGGGAAGCACATAGTAATTCAAGCCCATCCCCTACCAGAAAACACCGAAAATATGGAAAGGATGAATTGAAAGGGGAGATGAACAAGATCAAGCCTCCAATGTTTGATGGAGAACATAAGAAGGAGGAGGATGCCAAGACATGGTTGCTTGGCATGAAGAAATATTTCCAACTGCAGAATTATTCCTCTCATGCAGAAGGAAGAATTGCGATGTACCAGCTAAAAGTAAAAGCATCCATGTGGTGGGACCAGTTTGTGCAAGTGTAGCACATTAGAGAGAAAGATATCACTTGGAAGGAGTTTAAGAGGTATTTCGAAAAGAAATACCTGACCAAAAGATATTATGACAAAAAGATGAAGGATTTCTTAGAACTAAAGCTAGGAAGCATGACCATTGATGAGTACGAACGAAGTTTCTTGGGACTGTTGAAGTATGTTCCATTCATCAAAGATGAAACTGTCAAGATTCAGAGGCATCTGAGTGGAATTCCACCTTCCATCGGTGATAAGATTCAGTATGATGATCCTATGACTATGGAAGAAACAATAAGAAGGGAGAAATGCTTGTATGAACAACAAGGAGAAAATCCTACCTTTCGGAAGGCTTGGGATGACCAGAAGAGGTTTAAGAAGGAAAAAAGGCAGAAGGGAAACAAGCCTCCCTTTTTCAGAAATAGTCCTTAGGGACAGTCATCTTTTAGAGAGCCCAGGAAGGCTGAAGTGAGTGAGAAAATGCCCAGACCATCACCTATGGAGTGTTGGGGCTGTAAAGGGAACCATAGGTACAAAGACTGCCCCCACAGAAAAGTTAAAGAAAGAACCATCCACAATGTTCAGCAAGCTGAGACAGTGGAGGATATGGGTAAAATAATACCAAGGATCTACGCAGCCATGGACAACAAGCAAGAAGAATTTCAATCGTACATGATTGAAGTGGAAGGTATGATTAAAAACCGACCACTCATTATTTTAATTAATTCAGGGGCTAGCCATAGTTATGTAGATCCTAGGGTGGTGGAAAGTTTGTGTTTAACAAGAAGCAAACATGAAAAGTCTTGGCTAGTACAGTTAGCCACAGGAACCAAAAGGAAGGTCACTGAATTGGTTAAGTCTTATTCAATGGACATGAAAGGATTGAGCACTAAGGCTGAATTGAATATTCCACCTTTAGGCTCTTACGAATGCTTAATTGGGATGGACTGGTTGGACCAGCACCATGCCCTTCTGGACTGTCGTAACAAGAGGTTTACATGCCCAGACGAAGAGGGAAATTAGGTAAAATTTCAAGGAATTCCCAGAGCCGTGGTTGTTAGAGAAATATCATCCATGCAGCTGAAGAAGTGTTACAGGAAAGGCTGTCAATTATTTGCAGCCCGTGTGGGAGAAGCATCCAGAGATGCAGTCTCGAAGCTGGAAGACCATGAGATACTCAAAGAGTTCAAGGACGTATTTCAGGAGGCACCTAGACTACCTCCGAAGAGGGACATCGATTTTTCTATAAATTTGATACCAGGAGCAACTCCAGTTTTGAAAGCTCCTTATAGAATGAGTACGCCAGAGCTAAAAGAGTTGCAATTGCATCTCGAAGATCTACTAAAGAAGGGGTACATTCACCCTACCATGTCACCTTGGGGAGCCCCARTCCTATTCGTGAAGAAKAAATATGGGACATTGAGACTATGCGTTGATTTCCGAYAGTTGAATAAGGTAACTGTCAAGAACCAGTATCCTCTGCCAAGGATTGATGATCTTTTTGATGAGTTGAAGGACGCGRAAATATTTTCAAAAATARATCTCAGATATGGATATCACCAAGTGAGAAWAAATGATGAGGACATCAACAAGACCAACTTTAGAACAAGGTACGGTCATTATGAATTCACAGTGGTGCCGTTTGGACTGACAAAYACACCTACTGTTTTCATGTGCTTAATGAATGGTGTATTCAGGGACTATTTAGACAAGTTTGTCAAAGTCTTCCTGGATGACATCTTGGTGTATTCCAAGTYAGARGAAGAGCATGAACAACACTTGAGAATGGTTCTGCAAGTGTTGAGAGAACACCAGCTGTATGCCAAGATGAGCAAATGCTCATTTTATCAAAGGCAGATCCATTACTTGGGACATATTATTTCAGAAGAGGGGATCACTGTGGATCCTGAAAAGGTTGAGGCTATCCAAGAATGGTCAACACCAAGGAATGTGGCAGAGGTTAGATATTTTATGGGTCTGACAGGATACTACAGAAGGTTTATAGCTGGATTCTCAAAGATAGCTCACCCTATCAGTTCCTTGCAAAGGAAGGAGAAGAAGTTTCAGTGGACTGAAGAGTGTGAGAGAAGTTTCTAGCGATTGAAGAAGATGTTAACCAACGCTCCAATCCTGAAGATTGCATATCCAAATATGGATTTCGTGGTGTGCACAGATGCATGCAAGGAGGGACTGGGAGGAGTTCTTAGCCAAGAGGGATTTGTAATCTGTTATGAATCCCGAAAGCTGAAAGAGCATGAAAGGAATTATTCCACTCATGATTTAGAGCTGGCAGAAATCATCCACGCATTAAGGAAATGGAGACATTACCTCATGGGAAGGAGATTCGAATTGAGAACAGACCACAACGGTCTGAAGTATTTATTTGATCAGCCGACTTTAAATTCCAGGCAAACCAGATGGCTGGATTTTCTATGTGAATATAAATTTGATATCAAGCATATCAAAGGGAAACAAAACAAGGTGGCTGATGCACTCAGCAGAAAAGTGCATGAATTACATGCTACAACCATTAGCATGTACAGGACTGAGATTAAGGACAAAATTTTGGAAGCTGCAAAAGTTGATTTGCGGTACAGAGGTCTGGTAGCAAAGCTACAACAGTGTGAGAGACCACAGACCCAGGGAAGTTATACCTTGCGAACTGATGGCTTACTTCTGTATAAAAACAGAGTGTATGTATCCAATGTCTGAGAATTGAAGCTGGAAATTCTAAAAGAAATGCATAACGTGGCTTATGTTGGACATCCTGGATATCAGAAGACTGTGGCAGCAGTCAAAATCCATTACTTTTGGCCGGGTCTGAAGAAAGAAATCACTGAATACATTGCCAGATGTATGGAGTGCCAGAAATTTAAGGCTGAGCATAGGCACCCAGTAGGGTTGTTGTAGCCTTTACCCATTCCTGAGTGGAAATGGGAAGTGGTGACAATGGATTTTATCACAGGATTGCCCAGAACAAGCAAGCAGCATGATTCAATCATGGTGGTGGTGGACAAGATTACAAAAGCTGCCCATTTTATTCAATTGAAAACCACTCAGAAGGCACAGATGTTGTTGATATATTCTTAAAATAAGTGGGACGCTTGCATGGAATTCCTAAGACAATTATGTTTGATAGGGACTCGAAATTCACCTCAAAATTCTAGAAAGGACTATTTAAGGGATTTAGAATGAATCTAAACTTTAGTACAGTGTATCATCCTAAGTATGATGGTCAGACATAAAGGGTGAACAGAGTAATAGAAGACATACTGAGAATGTATGTGATGGATAAACCATAAAGATGGGAAGACTACCTGCATTTGGTAGAATTCGCCTACAATAATGGGTATCATGCATCGATGAAGATGAGCCCATTTGAAGCACTTTATGGAAGAAAGTACAACACTCAAGTGAGTTGGGATAATCCAGCTAACAGAGAAGTAGTTGGGCCTGAGATGCTCAAGGAGATGGAGGATCAAATGATAAAAATTAAGCAAAATTTGAAAGCTGCCCAGGATAGGCAGAAAAGTTATGCTGATAAGAACAGAAACCACAGAGAATTCAAGGTGGGTGATCATGTTTTCCTGGAAGTGAAAACTAACAGGAGTTCCCCGAAGCTAGGAAGTTTCGTTATCTAGCCGACCTGTCTCTCGTGCCCAATGGACACCCGTTTACTCAAAACTACCCTCATTCTCCCTTTTCTCACCATTTACCACTCATCGCACCAAAGAGTTTTTACACCGTTGACTCCTCCATTTCACTCAGTTTCCCTCATCCACTATCAGTCGCCCCCACTAACATTGTTTGTCTTGCAGGTACTGATTGCAGAAATGGCGCCAAAGTCCAAACAAGCAGAAGGAGAGGAGAATTCATTTCTCCCGCCTCCTGTCGACCTTGACAGGATCCCATTGGTCGACAAAGACCGATTAATCACGGATACAAAGTGCGATTTTGATTTCGCAAACCTTCAGTCGTGGTCAAGCAGGTCTTCCTAGACCAGAGCGATGAAATCGAACTCTGGGAGTCCAATTTACCCCTTTACCTCTTCCCTCAAATTCATCCTTTTTCAGAGTTTTTCCTCAAGTGCCAAGCTCACTACATTCCTGAGCAAAGAGTCGTCGTCTCCTCGTCCGGAGAAATTATTTTCCTTGTCACACCGAAATCTATTGACCAAATGATGCAAATTCCCCAAGTCGACTCTGCATCACCTTTCAACCTGGGAATTCTTACAGAGTTGTACCAGAAAATGGCCTTCCCCCAAAGAGCTCAAATATTCGAGATTTTCCTTCCCCCATCCGCTCAATTCCCCTCCACAAATCCTCCATATCCTTCCTCCATGTTCTCGACTAAAGGAAACCAGATCATTTCATCCCTTTGTGTCTTGTTAGGATACTATTCTGATCAGTGGGTGGATGAACCCATTCTGGGTTTTCTATCCATCTTCTCTACTGATGAAAATCCCACCACCCAGTTTGATTTCAGCACTTTTCTGGCGGACAATATTCATGAACAGTTCGTGAATTTCTCCACGGAAGGCATGTTTAGATACTCTTCCATACTGGCGTACTTGTTCGTTTTCTTCCAAGCGGACAAATTCATGTTTTCCATGCAGAAGATGGATGGAGATGGTAGGCCCCAGGCAGTGACAGCATGGAACTACTTGCTCAAGCACAACTCCACAGAGTTCAGCTTCAAGGAGTTCATTGATCAGTTCTACCACCCTGTAGTGAGTATTCTTAGCGGCAGGCATGAGCCTTGGATAAATGATGAAGTTTAGAGGATCCTGCACCTCTTGGACCAAACAAAGACAGGTGATTGGTATTTATACCAGGATTACACCGAGATCAGAGTATACGGGTGTGAGTTGGCACCGTATAAGCTGCCCAAGTATCTGCCTGTCAGGATTTTTGCTTTGGAATATATAAGGCAGATAATAAATTCTGATGATATCCATTTTGTGTCACTCAAGAAAAAGAAACATCTTAGAATCAAGGGGCAGATTGGTTCCTTTATCTACAACAAGCGTGGCACTGGGGAAGATGCAGACAGGATGCTGAGGGAAATGAAGTTCCCCATGAGTTTCCCCTGGCATTACGATCCATGTGAGATCATCACAGAGATGAGGGTGAAGAACAAAAACATCCCATATGTTCATGAGTCCAGGCCTGAAATTGAGAAGTTCACAAATCAGACCGCCTGGGAGCCCAACACATTGGTCGAAGTACAACAGCAGGATCCCCCGGCCACTGTATCTCAAACAGCCACGCCACAGGTCTCGAAGGAGAAAAGGCCTCGGCAAGATTTATCTCTGCCTGTCACGGAGGTATCGTCCGAAGATATCCAACTGCACACTAAGAGGCCTAAGACTATGTCAGCTCCTGGCCCTACCGGAGAAAAAGAAGGCCCGTCTACAACAATGACCAAGGTTGATAGGCCACCCTTCGGTTCGAGCCTCCATAAGGTCATAACCTCAATAGTGCCGGGAAAATCTACAGATTCTCCATTGACCAACCAGCCAGGTAAGGTGGGACCAAAGTTGAGTATCTTCAAAAAATATGAGCTGATCAAGAAAAGGAACCAGACCTTGACCAGCAGTACTTGCGCCCAGTTCTGGAAACAGATGTCGATTGCGCAACATAGGTTGTTGTCGGCATTTGACACTAAGAAGGGCAGAATGCATATGGCATTCCTCCAGGCACAGGTACCATATCTAAAGGTGATCACTGACTACAAGAGGGCCACCTTCGAATTCCAGACGAAGGACGTGCATCCGACCGATCAGATGGATCTTCATAAGCAGACAGGAAAAATGGTTTTTTACACGCTAGCGCATGCTTCCACTTCTGCATCCAAACTGCAAATGTCCCTGAACAATGTTCAAACAAAATTGAAGCTAGAGAAGATATCATCCTTTGCCAAGGACAACAGAATCAAGACTTTGGAGGAACCGGTCCTCAAGATCAGTTACAATCCTTCGAACGTAAAAGAAGATGAGGAAATGATCAAGAAGAAGAATGCTGACATAGCCTCCTTGAGGAAATAATTGAAACTCCCGCCCACAGAGGATTCGCAGGCGAAGGAGATAGCAGAGAAAGAAGGAGAGAAATATGAAATGCTCAAGATGCTCATGGAGCAGAATGCACACTTAAGGAAATGGAAGCTGATATGGAGAAGCTATTAAAAGAGAAAGAGAAACTGAAGCCAATGGAAGTCATTCCATTGAGTGCTATTCCAATTTTAGGAGTGAGCACAACATTAGTGACAAAATTCCCATCCGCGACTCCATTGACATCCCTGGAGAAGACAACCGACCTTGCTAAGTCTATGGAAAAGATGAACCTGTAGGAAATAGAGATCAGCAGGCACAAAAGGGAGATTGAGAACCTTCAGGAACTCAAATCTTCCTTTCAAACCAGCCTCTCCAAGGAAAAGAAGGTGATAGAGCAGCTCAAACAGGAGTTATAGCAACTCCAGAAGCAAATAGTGGCAGGAAATACTTTGGCCGAGGTTAAAGAAAGTGTATGGACAGACATCACCAAGTCCATGAATGATATATGGCCCATGATACAGATAATGTTTGAGCAGAATGAATTGGTGCAGAGAAGCAAGCAGGCCATTGAGAAGATCAGATTGGAAATGGGAGAGATGCCAACACAGGCGAACATGATCATCAAGTTCCTCAATTCTAAGACCAGGGAAGAGTTGGAAGAGCTGAAAATTGAAGACAGAACAGAGACCATCCATGAGGTAAAAAGAGTTTTGACCAAGAGAGGATTAATGCTTCAGCTGGAAGAAAAGGTTCAGACCATGGACCTAGGGGTACAAAGATTTTTTAGTAAAATTGAGGCTCTCCAGAAGAAAGGTCTTCTTGGTCTAAAGGTAATCAATGATAAATTGATGACACTCCCAGACTACAAGAAGAGATTGGCCGATGTGGCTAAGGACAGTTCAAAGTTTACAGGCATTGAAGGGAGCATCACTAACAAGGCATTCCTAGATTCCCTTCAGTGGGACATCAATATCCAACACGAGATTTGATACATCTTCCTCACCAAACCTACCTTCGCCAAGTACACAGAAATGGACGAAGTGTATCGAAGGCTACTCAAAGTCAACATGCCCAGTCATCTCCGA
>JZKD02S0032045.1:6239-18958 GCA_000966675.3 Picea glauca
TCCACCACCCTAGGATCTACATAACTATGGCTAGCCCCTGAATCAATCAAAATAACAAGTGGTCGGTTGTTGATCATACCTTCCACTTCAATCATGTGTGATTGAAATTCTGTTTTCTTGTTATCCAGGGCTGCGTAGATCCTCGGCATTCTGCTGCCCATATCCTCCACTATTTCATCTTGTTGAACAGTATGGGCAGTTCTTGCTTTGTCTTTCCTATGGGGACAGTCTCTGTACCTATGATTCCCTTTACAGCCCCAACACTCCATGGGTGGAGGCCTTGTCATCTGTTCACCCCCTTCAACTTTTCTGGGCTCTTTAAAAGATGACTGTCCCCAAGGGCTGTTTCTGAAAAAGGAAGGCTTATTTCCCTTTTGCCTTTGTTCCTTCTTAAACTTCTCCTGGTCATCCCAAGCCTTCTGAAAGGTAGGCTTCTCCCTTTCCTGTTCATATAGGCATTTAGCCCTTCTTATGGTTTCTTCCATGGTCTTAGGATCATCGTGTTGAATCTTGTTACCAATGGAAGGTGGCAGTCCACTCAGATACCTCTAAATTTTGACAGCCTCGTCTTTGATGAATGGAACATACTTCAGCAATTCCAGAAAACTTTGTTCATACTCATCAATGGTCATGCTGCCTAGCTTGAGTTCGAAGAACTCCTTCCTCTTTCTGTCATAGTATCTTTTAGTCAGGTATTTCTTCTCGAAATACCTCTTGAATTCCTTCCAATTGACCTCTTTCTCTTGAATGTGTTGCACCTGCACAAACTGATCCCACCACATGGATGCTTTTCCTTTCAACTGGTACATTGCAATTCTTCCTTCTGCATGGGCAGAATAATTCTACAGCTGGAAGTATTTCCTCATGCCCAACAACCATGTCTTGGCATCTTCCTCCTTCTTATGTTCTCCTTCGAATGTTGGAGGTTTAATTTTATTCCTCTTTCCTTTCATCTCCTCCCTTCCAGATTTTTTATGTTTTCTGTTAGGAGACGGGCTTGAACTACTGTGTGTCTTACTGTCAGAATGTCTTTGGGAGCGACTGTGATGTCGGCTACCGCTCCTTGATATGCTTCTCCTCCCATGAGTTATGTGACTCTCTGTCGTACTTGAGTCTCTTCCTTTCTCAAGTTTCTTCTCTATTCTCTCTAGACTCTACAGAAATTTTAAGTTTAATTTCCCTTGCCGATCCTTAACTTTCATGAACTTTTGGCTATCAGCTCAATGCTCCTTGGCCTCTCTTTTCAATCCTTCAAGGATTTTCATTATATGTCCTTCCTTATCCATCTCCTTTCCATGCCCATTAGAGTTCGATCCTTCGACTCCCTGGTTAACATTCTTTCCTTCTTGTTCGTCTTCCATTTCAGGGATAATTTGCATTCTTCCCCACTCCATGCTTGGTGTTGATTAACTGGAGTTTTGGCCTCTGTTGTATTCTGAACACGCACTCTATGCAATTCAATTTGAAATTTGTCAGGCCCTTTAAACTTTTACGAACAACCACATTATTTATAAGCCAAATCGAATAAAATAGAAGACATTTCGATTTTAAAAATAAGTTTTCTGAGCTCTCAATCGGCTTTGCAATTTTCTGGGATTTTCATTTCCTCGGCCCGAAGAACTTTGAAATTCTCCTATTTTCCTATCGGAGATTTTTCCTCCCTCAGGAAACTCTTCTCAGTTTCCCTTCCTCCTATCAAGGTTTCCTCTATCGAGGTTTCGGGGTTGGTGGCGTCCGGCTACACAGGTACTCGTAACTCCCGATCCTCTGATCCCTGATATGCTTGGCCCTACCAGTCAAGCCTTGGCCAATGTGACCACAATTCTTCGGAACCGTAGTCCTATCTCATGTCGGGGCTACGGGGTTTGCGAGGTTGTAAAACACTCAACCCCAAGACTCGCGATCTTCGGACTCCCGACGCGCTCCTTTTTGCATTAGCCCCTGCTGCGAGCTCTACACAATATGACCATTGACTTGTGACCCCGACCTTTTCCCTTATCGAGGTTTAGGGTTTCGCAAATCTGAATGTGCCACAACGCTTGACAGCAGAATCCCTGATTTCCCAATTTTCGATGGACTCCGTCCGTGCTATCCCTCCGGGCTATAGCCTCACCATACGACCACTGTCCATGACCGTGATCGATCCTCTTATCGGGGTTTCGGAATTTGTGATGTTGCGATGCACAGGCATTTGCAACTTCCAATCCTCCGATTCCCGATATTCTTTTATACTGGCTAGCTCTCCTAGCTCAACCTCTGGTCCACACAACCATACTATATGACCTCCACCCCACCCCGTCGGGTTTTGGCGGTTTCAATGTCATGCTCATACGCTCACGGGATCCCCGATGGGTCCCAGTCATTGACTTGTCAACAGTCCTTTTGCCTGTCGCTAAAAATCTGCCACCTGTCTTCTTGACAGTCGGTGTGGCCCCACGCTCCTAGGCCTTATCGGGAAATCACGTATCGCAATTTTCCAATGCACGAAACGTTTGCTTCCGGGATCTTCGATATCCCGATTCCCGATATGCCGACGTGCCTTTTTGGCTTTAACCCTTCGCGGTTAAGTCAGCTCCATGTGACCTCTACCCCGTGACCGTACTCAAAGCTCTCGTCGGGGTTTCGGGGTTCGAAGTTTCAAAGTGTATGAATCACTTGTCACCGAGGTTCCCGATTTCCCGATGAACTTCAACACTGATGGACTTACTCCTTGTCCGGACTTTCCTCGATGGTGCAGATCTCTGCCACATGTCCACTAAATGAACGGTCCAGATTTTGTCGCGAAGTCGAAGATCATGATTCCGTGTGACGAGATCTCTACGTGTTCGAGAACTCTGATTCTTTGATTTCCGACTCTGCGGAATCTCTTGACACGTGTCCACCCAAGATCCACGGCTATGATCCCTCCTCGGGATTTCAAGAATCAAAAGGTCTCGATTCTCTTGACTTCTAATATCTCGACGCCTCTTCAGAACTTCTCTTCTACCCATGAGGACTTAAACCCTGCGCAACTTCCGTCAACTCGGACGGTTGACGAGTAATCCCACAGGGACCTTACGACTCACGATCCTCCCGAGTTTAAACTCCTGTGCAGTACCCAAAGGTTTTAAACCTCGTGCACGTTCTCCAGATCTGACAGTTACAAGGGTTCGCCTTCCCTCCCGAACATATCCAAAGGTTCTAACACCATTGGTGTAGAGACCTGTCTCCCTGTGGTCATAGACCATACCAGCTGCGGTTTTCACCGCACCGCTAAACCTCTTGAGCTTGTAAATGTGGTCAAGCAACTACTTGACACACTGGAACAACCAACATCCGAAACTGGCCATTCCAGGCCCAATTTGTCTTCACATTTTCGGTCCAAAGACCACTCCACTGGCCCATCTAGGCTCAGTGTCGAAACCTTAGCTCTGATACCAATTTGTAGTGTACCCTTTCACACTACCCAGGTTTTACCAAACCTCTCAGTTACCATTCTATGCATGAATTATTACATAATTTGTACAGAATTATAAGCACATGCCTTTAGACACAATTAAACACATGTAATTCTCAAAGTAATTATATAAGTTACTGCTAGAGTTAAACAAGCCATAGCATTCAACAGTAATTCATTTACACAGTGGAAAACATGATACATGAACATCACAGTCATGCCAAATGTGATAAAAAAAAATTTCAGATACTTATCTTTGAACAGTTGTAGAATTCACCAACCAAGTGCAGGCCTTCCATGAACCTCCCAACCATAGACCACACTGTTCATCAGCTCAACAGTGGGTCACCCCCGAGCTAGGACCGAGCTCCACCCCAAGGCAAGGAATCTAGACTCAGGCTGAGGTTACAGGGAAGATAGCATATACACAACCACCAGGAAAAAATCTCTCCCAGGAATCTCCCACGCTCACTGCCCACAGACCCTCATTCCCCACATGCCTATTCCACCCCAGGAGAGTGCACCTTCTTTATCACCTAGACAGTCCTTCGGCTACCAGTCTCCCTTACCTTGGGTTACAGGAACAGACCGGACCGGAAGTCTCCGGGCTCTATGGCAGCTACAGAGATTCTTTCTAGTAGTTCTCTTCTCCCTCTGTGCACTCTCTCACCTGGAGGAGTCGCTCAGAGGCCAAAAAGCCTCACGTAGTCCAATACTGCGTGGTCACAACAATCCACGGGAAACACAGACACAGGTTTCCCCAAATCAGTTCAGCAGTCACAGGATGATTTCTCGATGTTGATTTCGGAACAGGCTCCACGCACAGGCTAGCTCAGCATTTCCCAAACAACCAAAGGATTCTTCCACTCGAGTTCAACACAGGGTTCTGGTTCAGGAATGCACTCACGGGATTTCTCAGAGACAGACACAGACTCCACCCTCACTGGACAGGGGTGTACACAGATTCTTCAGGACAAACACAGGTTTTCTTTTCTGTATCAGGAATACACAAAGGGCTCTTGCAGACTGGCTTTCCCCCTCGGCTCTCTCTCAGGGCAGACGAATCGAATGGCTGAGAACCCCCCCTCACAGCTTACTGCCTCTGTTTTATTTGCATGCACCAGGGTTGACACTTGTCACCCTGGGAACTACATGCGTTCCATCTGTACGCCTTCCTCCCACCACTTGGGAAATCACGGGTCCTTCCAAAAGGACTTAGGATAAAATAATGTGCACATGGATTTTTAGGAAATAATATTAAAATATTATTTCCCAGGCTTAAGCCCCCTAGGCTCATCACTCAGCCCCTTTCCCACCTTCCAGCCCGTAGTTCCTTGCCCACTCTGTGGACGCTCAGTCCCCCATCACTCATTCATCGTGGTCGGTCTGCACTGGCACTGTTTATATTTTATTAATTGATCTGCATACATACAAGTACATCAACAGGCTCCTGGCCTTCAACACTTAGGTTCCCTAGACTAACAAAACACATAAGCCTACATCTTATACAAGACTTGGCTCACCAGCCTATAGAACACATTTACAATTCTTTGCATAAAACATGATCTGTAACGGGGCTCAGCCTTGGGGACACTACACCGGCCTATAAAACAAAATTACAATTCATAATACAATTGGGGCACGTCCTTGGGGTATTACAATCCCCTCCCCTTATTTCTGCACTGTCCTTAGTGCAACTTTCACACGGCATCAACAAGATTTCCAAAATCTTCAAAAATATGTGGGTACTCTGCCCGCATAACATCTTCATGCTCCCATGTCACGTCCTCGGGACCGTACTAGGTCCATTGGACCTTTACAAGCCCTATAGCTCGATTCCAGAGCTATTTGTTTTTCCTGTCCAATATGCCCACATGATGCACTTGCAAGACACCTTCTTCATCCACCTGAATCACATTCCAATCAATTACATGATTAGCATCAGGAATATACTTTTTAAGAAATGAAACATGAAACACATTATGTATAGTCATGGATGCAGGTAATGCAAGCATATATGCAACTGGCCCAATCCTTTCCAGGATTTCAAATGGCCCATAAAATCTGGTTGCCAACTTGGCGCAACTACCTAGCTTCATGGAACTCATGTTAGCTTTCACTTTCAGGAAAACATGATCACCCACTTTGAAATCTCTGTGGTTTTTGTTCTTATTAGCATAACTTTTCTGCCTGTCTTGGGCAACTTTCAAATTCTACTTAATTTTTATCATTTGGTCATCCATCTCCTTGAGGAACTCTGTCCCAACTACTGTTCTATCAGCTGGATTATCCTATCTCACTTGAGTATTGCACTTTCTTCCATAAAGTTCTTCAAATGGGCTCATCTTCAACGTGCCTGATACCCATTGTTGTAGGCAAATTCTAGCAAGTGTAGGTAGTTTTCCCATTTTGATGGTTTGTCCATCACATACATTCTCAGTATGTCTTCTATCACTTTGTTCACTCTCTATGTCTGTCCATCAGACTTAGGATGATAAGTTTTACTAAAGTTCAGATTTGTTCTGAATCCTTTGAACAATCCTTTCTAGAAATTCAAGGTGAATTTCGGGTCTTTGTCGGACACAATTGTTTTAGGAATTATGTGCAATCGTGCCACTTCCTTCATAAAAATATTAACAACATTTGTTTCCTTGTGATTAGTTTTCAGTGGAATAAAATGGGCAGCTTTTGTAATCTTGTCCACCACCACCATGATCGAATCATGCAGCTTGTCGGTTCTGGGCAATCCCATCATAAAATCCATTGTTACCACTTCCCACTTCCATTCAGGAATGGGCAAAGGTTGCAGCAACCCTACTGGGTGCCTATTCTCAGCTTTAACTTTCTGGCACTCCATACATCTAGCGATGTATTTAGTGATCTCTCTCTTCATACCTAGCCAAAAGTAATGGCTATTGACTGCTACCACAGTTTTCTGATCTCCAAGGTGCCCTGCATAAGGCACATTATGCATCTCCTACAGAATTATTTGTTTCAAGTCTTGGACATTGGGTACAAATATTTTGTTCTTGTGCAACAATATTCCATCTATTCCCAATTTATAAATATCCACCTTCTGTGGAATCTTACCCTGCTATAGCTTTTCTACCAATTCTCTGTATTGCAGATCTGCATTTGCAGCCTCCAGAATTCTCCTTTTAATATCAGTCTAATACATGCTAACGACTGTAGCATGTAGTTCATGCACCCTCCTGTTGAGTGCATCAACCACTTTATTCTCCTTCCCTTTGATATGCTTGATATCAAAGTCGTATTCACACAGAAATTCTAGCCACCTACTTTGTCTAGCGTTTAAGGTTGGATGATCAAACAAATAATTCAGATCGTTATGGTCTGTTCTGATCTCGAACCTTCTTCCCATGAGGTAATGCCTCCATTTCTCTAGAGCATGAATTATGGCTTCCAACTCCAAGCCCTGAGTGGCATAGTTCTTCTCATGTTCCTTTACTTTCCTGGATTCATAATAGATTACGAATCCATTCTGACTGAGGACTCCTCCCAGTCCTTCTTTGCATGCATATGTGCACACCACAAAGTCTTCGTTTGGATCTACAATCCTCAAGATTGGAGCACTGGTTAATAGTTTCTCCAACCGCTGAAAGCTTTCTTCACAATCTTCTTTCTACTGAAACTTCTTCTCCTTCCTTTGTAAAGAAGTGATAGGGTGAGCTATCCTTGAGAACCCTTTGATAAACCTTATGTAATAACCCGCTAGACCCATAAAGGATCTAACTTCCACCACATTCTTTGGTGCTGACCATTCTCTGATGGCTTCAATCTTCTCAGGGTCTACAACTATCCCATCCTTCAAGATAATATGCCCCAAGTAATGGATCTATTCCTAATAAAACAAGCACTTTCTTAGCTTGGCATACAGTTGGTGCCCTCTTAGCACCTGCAACACCATCCTTAGATGCTGCTCATGTTCTTCTTCCAACTTGGAATACACCAAGATGTCATTCAGGAAGACTATGAAAAACTTGTCTAGATAGTCCCTGAATACTCCATTCATCAAGCACATAAAAACAACGGGTGCATTTGATAGTCCAAACGACACCATTGTGAAATCGTAATGACCATACCTTGTTCTAAAGGCGGTCTTGCTGATGTCTTCATCTTTTATACTTACCTGATGATATCTCGATCTTAGATATATTTTCAAAAATATCCTTGCATCCTTCAACTGATCGAAGAGGTCATTAATCCTTGGCAGAGGATACTTGTTCTTTACCGTTACCTTCTTCAACTGCCTGAAATTGATGCACAATCTCAGCGTTCTGTCCTTCTTCTTTACGAATAGGACTGGCGCACCCCAAGGCGACACACTTGGGCATATATACCCCTTCTTCAGGAGCTCTTAAAGCTGCAATTGCAACTCTTTCAGCTCTGGCGTACTCATCCCGTATGAAGCTTTTGATACTGGAGCTTCTCCAGGCATCAAGTTCACAGAGAAATCGATATCCCTTTTTGGGGGTAGTCTAGGTACTTCCTGAAATACATCGTCGAATTATTTTAGTACCACATACTCTTCAATACTTGAAACGTTGTCATTAGGTGTTTCCCCTACATGGGCTGTGAATAATTGACAACCTTTTCTATAGCACTTCTTCATCTGCATCACTGAAATTTCTCTGACAGCGACAACTCTAGGAATTCCCTAGAGGGCATACAACATCGTGTTGTTTCTCACTTGGATGCTTGGTAACATCAAGGATATTTCGTCAGGACTATGCATCTTCGCCTAGATCATACCCATACTCCATTATAGGTTACCGACGAGTCACACTCCTACTCTAGTGCAACTTTTGTATGATTAGACAATTGTTAACAACTTAATGCTTAGTCATATATGAGCATATATCCATGAAATAAAGAGAACACTGCAAAACAAACAAGAGAAACACATATATAGTGCAGGAAGCACAAACCATGCCTATCACTCGACTAAGTCTTATTATTGAAAAATGGTTACAATATGAGCACTATTGGCTCGGTTTACAACTTGGACAGTGTCACATGACTTGCCTCACCTCACCAAGACACTCATACATAGATTCGTCACACCAAGACTCATCAATTGTAACATCTTTCACAACATCCGCGGAGCACCCTAGACGTGCATCCACCACAAACTCACCATCTATTCTTTGTTGCAAGACTTCACAGAGACCTGCGGTTCTATTCTCCTAGCATGCCTCCTTAGCCTTGCAATAAAACTTCCCGAAAATCAGCAAAAATGAAGGTCGCCCAACTCTGTCCTCAAAATCATAGAGCTCATCTTACTCTCCTTGTTCTTCAAATCTTCCTTCCTTGGTTGTGCACCCTTGTTCTCTTATAGGGACTCCAAAATTCACTATCACGAACAATTGTGTACTTTTGGGGTGTCTTTCCCCTTCACAAACCCATGTGCTCAAACGAATCATCACGCCACTTCGTGGACTTAGTTTCCCAAATAAATTCTAGCAACCCTTCGCGGAAGCAGTTGCCCAAACAAACCCATGTTCTCATCAATCGTCATGCCCCTAGGAGTGAACACATTCCAACCTTGTTGCGCCCCTCTTGTTGGCATGCCCCAATCTCTTGGTTGCTTCATACTTGGGCAAGCCCCTTGGGGTGTTCGCATGCCCAAGGCGACCACCTTCCCATCTAGTGCAACACTTAGGTGCGAGAACAACACCAAGTTCTGTCTCCTTAAGGACTTGGGCAAACATCTTTGTGCCCTTTTAGTTGAAGAACTTACATCCTCCCCCACCTCATTTTTTTTTTATCCCTGAAACATCCACAAAATATGTGGTCTCCAAGTCTCCACCATAACTTATGCCCCCCATCGCAACTAATTCTACTAGAAACCCCAAATTCTGTCAAAGGGGAAACCCCAAGTTTTCCTGCGAAGTGGAAACTTCAAGTTTCCATAAACCAACCAAACTATATTGCACCCGACTCTGCAAAGTGTTGGGTTGTTATATTCAAGGATGATTTTAAGGATGGAAATTTATTTTAAAGTTTAGAAACCTTGGAAAATCTTACTAATCCTTCATATGCTAACTATAAATGATTGGCGATTTTTTGTAAAAATATTCAAATTTCTAAGTATTTTATATAGTTTTTATAAAATTTTAGCGATTTTTAAGGTAAAATAATTTTATCCTATAGAATTTGGGCAAATCATTTTAAAATAGCGAATCTCGTTTTTGGAAAAACCATGGAAAATTAGCCTATGAGCGAAATTTAGCCCCTAAAATCATCCCTGGAACTTATATTCTTTCCAGTGAAATTCTAGTCAAGGTGGATTGATTGGCAGTCAAAGTCGAAGGAATCAACAGCAAAGTGAAGGTCGAGGTGGTTCGATCAAGTAAAGTTGAAGTCAAAGGTCGAGGTGGTTCGATCAGGTAAATTCGAAGTCGAATACATTGACAACAAGTCGAAGAGGTCGACAGGGGGGCGTGTGGAAACCGATTGAAGACCTAATGAAGTTCCGCTGGTAGTTGAGTGGTAATTCGAATTGGTAGTCGACTATAATAGAATCCTGAGATTCACGAGATTTGTAGCCAATGATTTGCGTGGATCTTTAATTGTCTTTGGACATTTCTTCCCAGTTCCCACCTCAATTAGTGTTCCACCTACTGAACAGTGAAATCTTAGAAATTGTTGGTCAGTTTGTTACTAGATTTGTAACTAATTGAACTAATACCACTGTGGCAATCTTCTATAAAAACAACCAACAAAACTTGCGCTTACCCTATATCACAAAGACAAAGAATTGTAATTATTCCATGCTTAACAGTGACATTATTGGAAGCAACAAATAACATACATGTGAATTACATGCATGTTGATTCGTGTGCACCACCTACATACATCTCTCATTCTCTCACACATTATGTTTTGGATTTAATATTACATAAAAATTTAGATGAGTTTAATCGTAATTGTTGCTAACTTAGTTTTGGAGATTACATATTATATTTTATTTGTGTTTTAAATAATTAATTTCATAAACATGAAAAATTTAGATGAGTTTAATCGTAATTGTTGCTAACTTAGTTTTTGAAGATTACATATTATAATTTATTTGTGTTTTAAATAATTAATTTCATAAACATGAGAATGGAAGTTTACAACTCAGAATGGAAGTTTACAACTCCCAATATATTTGGCGAGGGCGTGGGCTATCTTGGCCATAGAATCCCTTAGAACATAAGCAAAGCATCTTCAGTTATTTAATATTTTTCAATGTAAAGAAAAAGAGAAGTGGTTGGGGTGGCACGCTCAATAAGTTGTAGGGCCATGCATCGCCAATTCAATATATACAATAATTACTCAACATGCGTTCTCCATATGGAAATCCCTTACCTTTTGACTGCCTACTTTTTGTTATCCATGAATTTATTTTGGGCCAAATTGCAAATTTGGTATAAAGCAAAAGTTTGGGTTCCTTGCTTATCTCATCTANAAAATAATTTTATCCTATAGAATTTGGGCGAATCATTTTTAAAATAGCGAATCTCGTTTTTGGAAAAACCATGGAAAATTAGCCCATGAGCGAAATTTAGTCCCTAAAATCATCCCTGGTTATATTCTTTCCAGTGAAATTCTAGTCGAGGTGGATTGACTGGCAGTCAAAGTCGAAGGAATCAACAGCAAGGCGAAGGTCGAAGTGGTTCGATCAAGTAAAGTCAAAGTCAAAGGTCAAGGTGGTTCGATCAGGTAAATTCGAAGTCGAATACATTGACAACAAGTTGAAGAGGTCGACAGGGGGGCGTGTGGAAACTGATTGAAGACCTAATGAAGTTCCGTTGGTAGTTGACTGGTAATTCGAATTGGTAGTCGAATGTAATAGAATCCTGAGATTCACAAGATTTGTAGCCAATGATTTGCGTGGATCTGTAACTGTCTTTGGACATTTCTTCCCAGTTCCCACGTCAACTAGTGTTCCACCTATTGAAACAGTGAAATCTTAGAGATTGTTGGTCAGTTTGTTACTAGATTTGTAACTAATTGAACTAATACCACTGTGGCAATCTTCTATAAAAACAACCAACAAAACTTGTGCTTACCCTATGTCACAAAGACAAAGATTTGTAATTATTCCATGCTTAACAATGACATTATTGAAAGCAACAAATGACATACATGTGAATTATATGCATGTTGATTCGTGTGCACCACCTACATACATCTCTCATTCTCTCACACATTATGTTTTGGATTTAATATTACATAAAAATTTAGATGAGTTTAATCGTAATTGTTGCTAACTTAGTTTTGGAGATTACATATTATATTTTATTTGTGTTTTAAATAATTAATTTCATAAACATGAAAAATTTAGATGAGTTTAATCGTAATTGTTGCTAACTTAGTTTTTGAAGATTACATATTATAATTTATTTGTGTTTTAAATAATTAATTTCATAAACATGAGAATGGAAGTTTACAACTCAGAATGGAAGTTTACAACTCCCAATATATTTGGCGAGGGCGTGGGCTATCTTGGCCATAGAATCCCTTAGAACATAAGCAAAGCATCTTCAGTTATTTAATATTTTTCAATGTAAAGAAAAAGAGAAGTGGTTGGGGTGGCACGCTCAATAAGTTGTAGGGCCATGCATCGCCAATTCAATATATACAATAATTACTCAACATGCGTTCTCCATATGGAAATCCCTTACCTTTTGACTGCCTACTTTTTGTTATCCATGAATTTATTTTGGGCCAAATTGCAAATTTGGTATAAAGCAAAAGTTTGGGTTCCTTGCTTATCTCATCTAGCTTATCTCATCTATTTACATAAATGCAAATTCCATAAAATTTCACAGTTACAAAATTTCATAACTACTATAAAGAGATGGGTGTTGTTTAACTGTTTTATGAAATGGTTTTTCAGTAGAAATCTGATGACATAAATATGTACGAAATCATCATATTTTGTTGTTTAAAATTCATTTTTAAATGCAAAAATGAATTCAGCATGCTGGAAAAAATTTTGAGGCACTAGGATTATACAGAAATAACATTCAAATCTATGAATTTAACAATCTCTAGTCATATTTCTTTTAAATTACAGCCGAAGAGAATTTGTGACGAAAGATTTCCTCAAATCATAAAATTAACAGGGGACACAATGTATAAATCAACAATACAAATTGCATTAAAAAAAAGGACTTTCTCTAATTAGTGTAGTTTTTTTTAATAGGAATATAGTAACATAAATTTGTAAGAAATCACAATTTTATGCTTTTTTAAATTGTATTTTTAATTT
>JZKD02S0032045.1:19469-47470 GCA_000966675.3 Picea glauca
TGTCTGTGGTAGTCACGCAGTGCTGGCTTGCGCGTATCATATTGGCCAGAGTAAGCCTGTGTTGAGCTTGTGTATGACCTCTCTCCAGGTGAGGGAGGTGGTGGATGTTGGAAGAGGCAGGTTGTCAGGCCTGCGAGCGACTCTTTCCGGGTGGAAGAGTTTGTTGGGAAGTGTTTTCTTCCAGAGAGTGTCCAGCACCAGCTACGGGCTCTGAGACTTCTTGATCCGGCCTGTTGTCGAGACCCAGAAGGGAGGTTAGCACCGATGGACTGTGCGTGTGAAGGTGTATACTCCCGGGCGGAACAGGCATGTGGGGAATGAGGGTCTGGTAGTAATGGACATAAGATGGCATCTTTGGGAAGAATCCTTCCAAATATTTCTGTGTTGTCTTCCCTGTAACCTCAGCCTAGCCTAGGATTCCTTGCCTTGGGGTGGAGCTCGGTCCTAGCTCGGGGGTGACCCACTGTTTAGCTAATGAATAGTGTGGTCTAAGGCTGGGAGGTTCGTGGAAGGCCTGCACTTGGTCGGTGATTTCTACAGCTGTTAAAAGATAATTATATTGAATTATGTTTTAATCATGTTGAGCATGACTGCGTTGTTTATGTATCATGCTTTCCGCTGTGTAAATGAATTAATGATGAATGCTATGGCTTGTTTAATTATAGCAGTACCCATATATTTTACTCTGAGTTTTAAGTGTGTTTAATTGTGTTAAATGCATTTGCTTATAAAACCCATTATGAATTCTGTAAATTCCATGTGCAGAATGGTAACTGAGAGGTTTGGAAACCTCGGTAGTGAAAAAGGTACACTACATCAGGGTGGACGAATGACTATTGAGAATCGAAGAGTTCCCCGATATACAAATTGACCATCGGACTTGTGGACTATTTGAGTTCGAAGGCCGTCATGTCCAAAAAAATTAGCATTGTCGAAATAGTTTACTTTACGTACGATGTTTTACATACCCTGATGGACAAAAAAACACACAAAAAAAATAGTAATCATTTTTTGGATCGCGGGTTCTCGGGCTGGCGGGCTCTAACTTCGGCCACTGTTGTTTCGTGTCCTACAAATAGCACAGATAGTTCTGCGATATACAAATATACAATTGAACTTGTAGACTATTTGAATTTCAAGGTCTCATGTGCAAAAAAAATATCATTCTCAAATTACTTTTCTTTACGTACGTTCTACATACGCTCGTCGGCAAAAACTGAAAAATAGTAGTAACATATGTTACATAGGGCTCCATCTCCACTACATTCAACGCTTCCCAATACACATTAAATATGCCTTCAAAAGTCAGAATCGTCCAGACAGGTTCAAAAAGATGGGCTTAAATAACCTGAAAGCTCGAGAACATTTCCCATTAAAATAAATAGACAGGCTAATATTCAACCCTTCCTTGTTTTTGATTTTGAACAGGCAGGGAAAGTTGAAGACTCAAATGCAACGTAGTTCCACGGTTATTAGATACTCAATTTTCATTCTCGCTATGGCTTCTGCCAATGAGTTGTCCATCATATATGACCTTCCTTCTAGGTTGTCAGATGTTTTTCCCCTTTACTCAAATAATAAAAATGTCAATAATTTGAAGAACATTGAGTACTAAAGTTCCTTACCTATGAAAGCGCCTTTTTGCTAGCATTTTGAATTTGCGATTTTTTTATTTATTTTTTCTTCGGTAGTTTTAGTTTTCCTAAAAGCTTCAGCATAGTTCATGAACGTGTCACCCATAGAGGGCTTGACATCATGTCCCTCTTTAATATTGTGCATTTTGAAATGATGGCCTTTAATAACTGAAAAGCTTGAGGACATTTCCCATTAAAATGAATAGACAGACGAATATTATGGGATCTGGTAATTTCTTTTTGCCTGCATTTTGAAGTTGCGAAAATAGTGGGTTTTTTATTTTTTTTATTTTTTTTTGGGTTATATGCAATTTTAGTTTTCTTAAAAGCTTCAGCATAGTTCACGAACGTTTCGTCCACAGAGGCCTTCACGTCATGTCCCTCTTTAATATTGTGCATTTTGGAATGATGGGCTTTAATAACTAGAAAGCTCGAGGACATCTTCCATTAAAATGAATAGACAGTCGAATATTATGGGATCTGGTAATTTCTTTTTGCCTTCATTTTGAATTGGTGAAAATACTTTTTATTTTATTTTTTTTTATTGTGCAATTTTAGTTTTCTTAAAATCTTTAGCATAGTTCACGAGCGTGTGACCTACAAAGGCCTTCACATCACGTCCCTATTTAATATTGTGCATATCTTAGATGTCAGATTTGAGAATCTGCTCGGATATGGGAATTTTAATATGTGTTGCTAGTCACTATTCAGTGTACATATTCAAAAAGATTGGCATTAATAACTGAAAATATCGAGAACATCTGTCATTAAAAGGAATTAACACAAAATGTACGGAAGACCATGTAGCCTTGCTTTTAAATACTTATTGCCATTTCTCTCTATCATCAAAGAGTTGCGCTTTAAGGTGCCTTAGTTCTAATGTTTCTGGTCATGGACATGTAAGACAACTTAGAGATGCGATCGAGGGGTAGATGAAAGAAGAGAGACTGGTTTTATGTGATGTGAGCATTGAGTAAAAAAAAACTCTGTTATACAAGAGAAAATCAGAGAGGACGAAAAAAAAAGAACAAGTATGTTTGGTGTTCTCCCTGTGTTCGATGCTTTGGTTGGTTGAAAAGGCTGCCTGAAAATTTGTTTGTTGAACTTTTTTGTTTTATTGCTGGGAATTGTAATGGATTTTTAGGTCACCTGCAAGATAGTTCTTCGTTTAAGTATATATCTTCTTTCAACAACACAGATTTGGCCACTATATCAAATTGTAGAGATCACACAAGTATTTGTCTTCCTCGGAGGCTGGTAACAAAATCTGTATGGGTGGATAAAATGACATATTATCACTAGAAGAGTTTCTATTTCATACTTTGATGCCCTGCATTTGGCTCTGTTAGCCGACTTGACAGAAAAACATGTTCTTTGTCAAAGTTTGTTCGGTTTCCTCTGGATGTAGTTGCAGAGTCCACATATTAGGTGTCACCTCTGAACATTCCAAACCTTTATGTGGGCTGCCATACCTCTCCCACTATGAGGAAAGATATATTCTAATGCATTCTGGTGCATTCTGCAGCATTTGATGCACTTTCCACACCTCAGCTACCCAAAGAAGTTATGGACCTCAACAGATTTGCATTTTGCATCTGGACTGGACGTTTCTTCCAATTTACTGTAATAAAGCAAAGAAGTGTCACATACAAATCCTCAGGCAGGATTCTCAGCCAAATAGACGATCGAATACAGGGAGAATACCAGTCACTATATACTTGAATTTTTTTCCCCTGCCTTAATTGTTGTGACATAAAATGGCTCTGTTCACTTTGAAATTGGCCTGAATCGCATTTCTAAGTTGTCTCGGATGTGAATGCTCAGGAACATTGTAAAGAAAACATCTTAAAACCCAACTTTTCGATGACAGAAGGAAATTAATACTTGACAAAGAATGGAATGTTGAATAAGTAGCCACTGCAAGCAAGCCATATCTAAAAGAAACAAGGTATTCAAAAAACTGGGATAGATGTACTTTGCAGCATCGATTAAGTACAAAACCCAAAATTGATATTCAACTCGTTTTTTACGAATAAAGAGTTTGAACGTCAAGAAAACTGTGAAGAATCTTCATCAATGTACATATCTTTAATTGGTCGATGGCAGGCAAAATCGCAATCGTTGTTGCAAATAGCCTCATTTATATTTTGTAACACATCTTATTTGAATATAGAATGATTTCGGTTTATTTCTTAATAGTATTTTAATTTCTGGTATTTGTTTTAATTGTATTTTATACCTTCTTCCCATGTGTCATTAAACATGAAGGACAAGCTTTTGTTTCTGCTACTCACTACTTCAATCTAAATAAAACTCAGTCTATTCTTTCATTACATTTTACATTTAAAAATACTTTTTCATAAGCGATACTTATGTGGCGTCGACTCTGTATTTAAATAAAGAAATTGGAGGACCCGTTCTTCTCCCATTCTTCGGGCTCTGTAAATAGAATGAATTCATGAGTTACAACAAGGCAGTTGAACTGTTGACACAATGTTCCTGTGAAGTATGTTGGATAAATTGCATCTTGTTCTATTTGATAATATCCGTGCATATATACTAATAACAATACTATTGGAAAAAATACAGAAAACTTCCTCTTCGGCAAATCTTAGGCAGTTATGTTTGGGTTTGCGGTATTAAACAAATATGTCTAGTGTTCTGTCATATACATATTTCAACCTAGGAACTTCCGTAGCTTGCAATTTATGCTTTAATTACTTAAAGTCACAACAAATTTTGATTGCCTTTAATTTAATTTAGATATTGATGTTTATGGAGAGCTGCCATTTGCTGATGTCATTGCAACGAATACAAGATGAATGGACGATAAGGAATTTATTTTGTTGAAACCACAATGCAAATTCATGTTTCTTGTTGCGCTATGTACATCTTGCAGTCAAAATTCTCCCGGTTTCAATGAAATTTGTGAGATGAAGAGAATCTTGAAAATTGGGAGATCATTTTCATTTGAAATTGAAACAATCCATTAATATATATTAGTATGAATATTATTCAGATAAATACGAAAAATTTCTCCATTGATAGATACTAGTATGAATACTATTGAAATAGATATCAAAACTTCGTCTTGGCCAATACTTAGCCAGTTATCTGGACACGAGGCCCTAGGTTCGCGGTATCCAGCACTTATGTCCCCTATTTCTTCATATACATGTTGCAGGAAAAGAACTTCAGTGATGTGCACATAATGCTTTTACTAGTGAGAAGCCAACAGAGGTTCGAAAACATTTCCATTAATAAATGGAAAAAAAAAAGGTTTTCCCAACTCTCAGATACTTATCTCTTTTCCCATTTTGTTTTTCCCGTTCATTATGGCTTTCTCGTTTTATACTTAGTCATCTTTCTATGTATGGCGGGCTGACATGTCTTCATCTCCAGCTATATCCTCGCAAGATAGATCCGACCAACCGTTGTTGCATTCCATACTTAGCCAATTTTATGCCCACCGTTGTGGGGTCGGCGCTTGCGATCCCAGCTACTTATTCTTCCGCTATATACACCTTGCACTGAAAACATCTGTGATCTACAATTCTACCATGAGTTCCTCGTATACATTAACTTTGTTCAAAGTGTCTGTTGCTGATATGCATACCTAGAAACTTCATGTCCTTCTTGACATACATCAACAATGGTCTTACCAGTGACAAGTGGACACAATGGTACGAAAGATACTTCTGTGATCTACAATTCATGCCTTAACATCTCTATATATATCCTTGCACGACAGATCTGACTGACTACTGTTCCTTTTCATACTTAGCCAATTTTATGCCTGCCGCTGCGGGGATGCCACTTGCGAAACGAGTTGCTTATCGTTCCACTATATACATCTTGCACTCAAAATATCTGTGATCTACAATTCCACCACGGGTTCCCTGTATACATTAAGTTCGTTCAAAGTATCTGTTGCTGCTTTCCATCCCCAGTAACTTCGCGTCCTTCCTCATATACATCAACAATGCTCTTACTAGTGGCAAGTGGACACAGTGGTACGAAAGATACTTCTGTGATCTTCATTTTATGTGTTAACTAGTGAGAACTCAGCAAGCATTCACAAGCATTTGAATTAATAATCAAACACTAGATGTTCTTCTGCAAGATACTTGGTTCTTTTTCCCTTCTCTTCTTCCAGTGTATTATCTAGAATTCCACTGTGAACTTCTCCGTCCTTTTTCCCTTATTTTCTTCCTGTGTATTATGGGACTATAAAATATGGACATGATATTTTATAGAACATGTACAAATTCCGCATTCCATACCTAGCGATATTTTGGATTACGGGTTCACGGTCGACCGACCGGGCTCAAAATTGGGCCTTTATTGTTTCGTGCCCTACAAATAGCACCCCGAGTTCCACAATATACAAATTGACAAGCGCACCTGTGGATTGGCTAACTCAACATTGCACTGCTATTGTTCAGTGTCCTCACAACAACGCTCCCAGTTCCACGATATAGAAATTGACAGATGGAGTGCAGGACTACCGAGATGGAGATTGCCATTGTTTACGGATGCTAATCCCTATGAAGTATCTAACAATATCTAAACAATTATTTTAGTTTTTATTTTTTCCCTGTATAACAGTATCTAAAAAATCATTTTGAATATTAAAATAGCTCTTAGACATAGAGTTACAAATCAGTTGGGATTGCACTCTCCACAATATACAAATTGACTATCGGATTCTGACATCGTCCGCTCTTCCATGTTACAAATTATGCATTCCAATGTTCGAAGAGATACAATTAGAAGGTTCGAGCCTCGCCTCCTTTGCAGACACTTTCTCAGCCTGTTTTGGATCCTCCTGTTTCCCAGTTCACTAAATATACAGCTCCAACGTTCGTGGGTTGACATACATTTATCTCCATCTATATAACTAGGGAACGAATCTGACCGACCGCTGTTGCTTTCGATGCTTTCAATGTTTTTCCGTTATATACATATTCCACTCTAAATTTCCGTTATCTACAATTCCACTGCTAACTACTCCATTCTTTTTCCCTTTTTTCCCTTCCTGTGTATTATGGGACTATAAAGTATGCACATGATATATTATAGAGAATGTACTAATTCCCATGATATTTTATAGAGCATGTACAAATTCCGCATTCGATATTTAGCGACATTTTGGATCGCGGGTTCTCGGGTGGGCGGGCTCAAACTTGGACCTCCATTATTTTGTGGCCTACAAATAGAAACCATAGTTCCACGATATACAAATTGACAAGCGAACCTGCAGAGCGGCTGACTCAGCATTGCACTTCCATTGTTATGTGTCCTCCAAACAGCGCTCGCAATTCTGCGATATACAAATTGACACATGGAATGTAGGACTGGAAAAGTGGAGATTGCCATTGTTGATGGATGCTAGTCCCTATGAACTATCTAATAGTAACTAAAAAATTATTTTGAATACTAAATTATCTCTTAGTACTAACAAATGGACACATAGGTACGAAACAGTTGGGATTGCACTCTCTGCAATATACAAATTGACTATCGGATTCTGACATCGTCCGCTCTTCCGTGTTACAGATTATGCATTCAAATGTTCGGAGCGATACAATTAGAAGGTCCGGACCTCGCCTCTTTTGCAGAAACCTTCTCAACCTATTTTGGATTCTCCTATTGTCGGGTTCACAAAATCTACAATTCCAGCACGATCACTCTACCACTGCTCACAAATGTTTCAAAATATCTCTCACTGCCTTCCATCCCCACTAACTTCCTGTGATTCTAGTTGTCCTACTATATCCTCTTCGTTGTTACGCGTATTGCACTCAAAAAGTTCCTAGACATACAATTTGACCCTTGCGCCCTCACCCTCAATGCTTGTACGTTGCAACCCTATTTTGTAACTGTCTTTTTTCCCCTGCCCACAACCTTCGTACTTTCTTACTATGAGATTAGAAACCTTTCATGCTAACAGCTGACCATGCAGGAACCCTCAACATTGTCATTAATGGTCGAAAACCTCGAGGAGATCTCTCATTATTATGAATTAAACCAAGATGTGCAGAGAGTTATTTTGTCCCTTCTGATTGTTCATCTTCAACACGCGTCCTCATGTTGGGCCGCTCAAGAAATCTATAATGCTTAATCGCTCATTTCAATATCCAACGTGTTGGCATTTCTATGTATGCAATTAGTACTGTTTAATATTAACAACGCATCATGCAACAACCATCCAAATTGTCATTAATCAATGAAAGTCTCGAGGACATCTCCCATTCACACGCTTTCGACCAAAATTTGCGCAAGGTTATATTATCCCTTCCAACTTTTCATTTCATTCATCGGCTGGAACAAATAAACGTTCTTGTAGACTTATGGCACTAGGTCGACAACAGTTTTGTGGAGATACAGTAAATATGTTCGCATAAGAAGACCAGAGGTTTAAGTGGTTCAAGGCATAGTTTTACTATTCATTCCGTTCCACCCAAAACGAAGTGATTTGGACCTCTAGAATCGCTCGTGTAGGCTGTGTTCCTGAGGTTTTTGACTCTAAGGAGGTGGTTTCTTGGTGCACTGAAAAATATATTACAATCCAAAGAATTATTCCACTGCACGACCATTCTCCTATTTCTTTGTCACCTCAGCTCTTCCATGAGATGTTAAAATTGCCGAACCCAACATTGACGTTCAGAGGACAAGACTGCAAACAGTTTCAAGAAAAAACATCATAAAGGGTTGGACATCTTAGTGGACTTCCTTGAAGACCTGAAAATAGTTCCTGAAGATATCACAAGGATGTAGGTAAGTTCCTTTAGAAATCCATTTTGGGAAATTGCTTGGTTGGTTACAAGAATAATGAGACATGCAAGGATGCTTCATGGATGTCTGGCTAGGCAACCAAGTTTTTGAACAGGAAGGGCACACTTGAGAAAGAGGAAAATCACAGTGTCCTCATGGTCTTTGGCTCTAAGGAAAATCTTTCCTTCCTTCCATGCCACATCATGGACAACTTGTTTGTTGCAGAAATAACAAGGCAATACAACCACTGGTTGCATTTTTTCCATGACAAGAAAAAAAAAGGTTCATTCCTCTACCCTGGAAAGTCGAAAACTTCCTATGCAGAAACATTAACAAGATTGACGAGTTTGTTTCCCATTTCAATAAATTGAACCTAGCGTACGCTGAAAGGCTAAAAGGGTTCAAACCTAATGGCATTTTTCGAGAACATTTATTGAGTGTTGGCTTTAACACCTTTTTTATCCATACACACTTGACCCAAGACAGGAACCGTGTCGACAACAATCCTGTTTCTACCGATTGCGACACAGAGAGATTGCAAAGTGCCACTAAATTGTACAGACAACATGGAAAAGTGTCTGGTGAGAAGAGTACCCAGTCCCTCACCAGCACTCCCAAGAGCACGACATCACGGAGCATCACTTCGATGATCCACCTTAGTAAGAAAGAAACCCAAAAATCTTCGAACGGAGGAGGAGATAAGAACCCTCATCGCATAAATATTGATAGTTCTCACAAAATTCCACTGGCAAAGAAGAGAAAAAACAATGTAGGGCAGGCAGAGGAACCCCAAATTGAAAGTGGAAAAATGTAACTTGAAATTGAAGCTGAGCAGTGCAGAAAATTGGGTTGTCCATGGTGGAAATATCAAACACCGAATTTTTTGACATAGACGAATCCTTCGTAATCCAGAGCGTTATTTTTGACAACCAATCTAAAAGTCTAGTCATTGAAAAGAGAGATGTAACAAATAGGAAAGGAAAATCTCGCGTAGAGATTAACTTTAGAGAAATGTCGCCGTCCCAAATATGCCAATTTCACCAGGTAACCGGTGACATTCTTTGTGATTCCATTCGAGGAATTGAGATAGAAAATGCCAATATGAAAACGCCTCAACGAATTTGAGCAGGCTTTCCTTGCAACTCCAGAATTTTCCAGTCCTTTGGAAAAAATCGTGCCTGCTACCACTGCAGCGAAGATGAAAGTATCCTCTACCCTCCTTGCATGCTCTAGAGCCATTGTAGAGAATAACATCAACAAAAGAATGCAGGTAGTTACTGAAGCCTGGGAAACATCACAAAATTTAGTTTCCTTCGAAAAGAAGGCCAATGGTTTGTTGGAACAATTGGAGACGAATTTAAAAAATGAACAGCTTTTCTGTGATCAGGTACTAACCCCTTTTTCCAAATATGATGAAAACGCATCGGAACTGAAAAGAAGACAAGAGAAACTCCCCTCACCAAAGTGCACTAAAAAAGTAAAAGCATGCTGGAAAAAGAAAGTTGACAACCTGCAGCTCATTGTCAAGTCATGTAAACAAGTCATATCAGAAAAGGAAGATTTATTCACAAGCCTGCTCCAACTGGACTTAGTCGAAACTACCAACGAGGTTCAAGATCCTAACTTAATTCTCAAATCCTTTTCAGTAACCAAAGAAGGCTTAAAGAAACAAGTTGATATTTTAAAGGGGTTGTCTTTCGAAAAAGTTTTACAACATACTTGAATATCGTCTAGATGAGCACGAGCACTGGGTACTGGACTATGCCTCACACAATGAATAAATTGAATAGACTCTGCATAGTATCTCAATGGATCTAAGGAAATTAGAAAACGACCTTTACTACATAGAAATCCGGGATGAAACCAACACAACCCCCTTGAAATGCTACATCGAAGAATGGTTCCAAGAGAGAATGAACGGCCTCGTCCAAGAAGGGCAAGAACCGATCAACAAGACTATAATGCCCATTGATGACAACAACAAAAACGCATCGGCTTCATAGTAAGTTTATACTGTCATTTTGTTTTGTTTATCAATCCAGTTTAAGTCTATGATGTCATCTTCTCTTCTTTATCAATCCACTTATGTCCTCTTTCAATAGAAAACTGTAACCAAACACTCTTAACTTCCAATTTCTTCTTTTCATGTCTTCCTCTCTACCGACCTGCACTTCTTTCAACGCTCCTTATTCGCGTACTTATTTCTTTTTATGGTCCGCGGGAACCCCAATCCCAGTCTATATAACAAACGCATTTAAATTTCCAGAAACATATAATATACATTATTAACTTTTAATAAATTCCAAAGAAAACTGATTCGACAATGCCCTTATTGTATACTAAATTTTGGGTTTCCAGGAACCTTTCTTGTTTGCTCCAAATAAAAGTAATTTGGATATGCTACATTTCTTGCCTCCTATTGTATGCTCATTTTTTGGTCTTCAACGACGTTGATGTTTTAAATGTTGATGTAATTTCCAAAGATATGTAACATACATTATTTATTTTATAATAAGTTTGTATTGTATAGTTCGCAACACCGCTTCTCAATTTGTATATCGTGGAACTCTCGATGTTGTTTGTAGGGCACATAACAACAGAGACCCGTTTTTGAAACCACCAGCCCGAGAACGCGCGATCCAAAAACTGGTGAAGTATGGAATGACCCCTCCCTGCATGCTCTATAAAACGTGTATAAAGAAAACTAATTCAGCACTGCTATATCTTTTTGTCCAAGAAAAGTCGTAGTTTTAAAGCAAGCTAATTTGGAAAAACATTATTACTATTCTATTGTATAACAAACATTAATTTTTTGTAAATTTCCATAGTCGACAACTCCGCCTGTAATTTTGTATATCGCAGAACTATCGGTGCTATTTGTAGGCCACGGAACATCAGAGACTCAATTTTGAACCCGCCAATTTCCAGAAACATGTAACATGCATTATGAATTTTTGATAAATTACAAAGAAAATTGATTCGACAATGTCCATGATCCAAAAACTGGCGAAGTATGGAATGACCGCTCCCTGTATGCTCTATAAAACGTGTGCAAAAAAAACTAATTCGGCAATGTTATATCATTCTATCCAAGAAAAGCCTTAGTTTTAAAGCAAACTAAACTCCCCCTGTCATTTTGTATATCGCGGCACTGTCGGTGCTATTTGTAGGCCACAGAACATCAGAGGCTCAATTTTGAACCCGCTAGCCCGAGAACCCGTGATCCAAAAACTGGCTAAGTATGCAATGAGAGCTCCCTGCATCCTCTATAAAATCTCTTCCCCATACTTTATAAAAGTAGAAATTTCGTATGGATAAAACTAAATCTCTACTTTATACAAGTACATATTTCGTATGTATAAATTTTTTATTTGTGATGAATTTCTATAGTCCGCAACTGCACTCCTCTATTTTTGTATCGCAAAGATCATCAACGACCCAATTTTTGTATCGCGTGTCGGTGATTTTTGTATATCGCTAGCCCGACAACCCGCGATCCATTACAAAAGTACATATTTCCTATGTATAAAAGTATTTCAATATATTTCAACTTTCTAGCCACATGTCTGTACTAGGCCCCATTTACTCCCATCCCAACTTGGCCCAACTTGGCAGCGACTCGACTGCCATGCAATCTTGTTTGGTTTGGAAATTAAATTTAGTTTTCAACTTTTTATTTTACATTTAATATTATTAAAAAAAATACAAAAGTGTTTTTTTAAAAGTGGTTATGAATCATTGAAAAAGTACAAGCCTAGAATGGATTGTAGTACATATACGCTTTGTTAACTGGGGTTCAAGCAAAGTCAACTGTTGACTTACCTACATGTGGGTAGGTGGCTTGAACGCTTTAAACCCAACCTACTCGGACCCAATCAGCTTAATTCTATTCTCTGGAAGATTAAACAACTGGAAGTCAACCATTGCAACATGGACTTCCATTGACCAATCATTAGAACCATGCTAATTTTTAAAAGCTTGCAAGCGTGTACATGGCAAGTTCCAGAAAGAAAAATGAATTGATGCTCACTGTACGGGGCGGCACTGCCTCTCATTCGATCATGCATCTTTCTCACAGCCGCCTACATAATCCCGCCCACTCACGAGAGATTTTGTCAATGTAATAAGCGAGTAGGGACTTCGCAGGATCAAACCCTTTACCCTTTGCAACGGACGGCTAACAATGAATCTGGGTCTTGGTTGAATCAAAATGGAAACGGATTATGAGGCAGTTGAGCTTCAAATACCAGTGAAACTGAATTTCTCGCTGCACATTATTTCACCACTGACTGTGGCTAATATTTTGCATTTTTAAATTGAGTTTTAGGTATTTTAAATTGATTCTTTGATATTATATAAATATAATATTGAAAATGAAAATTTTTTAGGGATGCCAGATAGGATCATGTTACAGTTGGAGTATATCACAGGGTTCTTTTAATTACCAAATTGATTAAAATAGATACATAAAGGACAAAAAGTGGCTCACATAAAAGAGGAAAGACGTGTATGTACTATCTTGGGAATTATATATTTAAGTGGCTTAACCAATCTATATGCATTTATAACCTGCAATCCATTCAGCAATAACGAATTCATTCCCAAAACCAATAGCACAGTTGTAAAATGCAATCAAATAATTTTTAAAAATAAAAAAAATATATATATTTATAATGTTTTGCTTTATAAAAACTTCTTAAATTTTTTGTTCACCATGGATTAATATGACAGTCAACTACGTAACCATAGCTATATACCATGCCTGGCATCAGGCATAATAATGAAGTATAATAATGGTAACTAACATAAAACCGAACTCCATTTTCATGTGACTTCATCTCATTTGCTTAAAATTAATAAAACAACCTATTAATACAATGAAATAACATGTATGTTTATGTATACAAACTTTAAAATAACTTTTACTGGATCCTCATCTGCATTTTCACTGTAAAATGAAAGATTTGCCTTCCTAAAAAGTAAAGTATACAAAATCTTTTTCTACGAAGGTATATGCTAAGTAGTGGCGAGTCTTTGCTGGGAAAAATAATATGTATACATAATATTTGATATGCATACAGTAAATACATGTGCGCTGTAAGTTTCTCACATGCACACAAACGAACAAATGAAACCCTAAGTATCATAAACATTAAATACATTTGAGATAAAATTGGATATAAAACCATAAGAGTATGGTTAATTATAAGACGACAATATCCCATTAATCATCTCGAATCTCTAGGTATGGAATGGCTAAGAAAATACATGGCTATTAGCATAACCATCTCCGTGAAGTGCAAATATGCATGCCGGTCGTCCCATTTCGATAAGTGGACCAGTGTCATCTCATTTGTCGTGATTGTTGTGTTTGGTACCGTGTATCGATCAAGAAGTGTGTGTTTAGTGTGATTGATAGGGAAACATTTTTGCAGGGCTACAATGTACTTAATCGAATCTTGTGATCGTGTATTATGAGAGGGCATGCAACATTGCATTGCATGGTTTTTCATTTGGATGCTTGGCAACATCAAGGATATTTTGTTTGGATTATATCTTTTCATCTAGATCATATCCATACTCCATTATATGTTACTTACGAGTCACACTCTTACTCTAGTGCAACTCTTGTATGTTTAGACAATTGTTAACAACTTAACGTTTAGTCATATATGAGCATACATCCATGAAATAAAGAGAACACCCACAAAACAACCAAGAGAAATGTAGATATAGTGCACAAAACACAAACCATGCCTAACACCCGACTAAGTCTTATTATTGCAAAATGGTTACAATATGAGCATTACTGGCTCGGTTTACAACTTGGGTAGTTTCACACGACTCGCCTCACCTCACCAAGACACTCATACACAGATTTTTCACACTAAGACTCATGTGTTGTAATATCTTTCACAACATATGTGGAGCACCCCAGACATGCATCCACCACAAACTCGCCATCTCTTCTATGTTGCAAGACTTCATAGAGACCTGCGGTTCTGTCTCCTAGCATGCCTCCTTAGATATGCAACAAGACCTCTCGAAACTTAGCCAAAAAGAAGGTCTCCCAACTCTGTCCTCAAAATCGTAGAGCTCATCTTACTCTCCTTGTTCTTCAAATCTTCCTTCCTTAGTTGTGCACCCTTGTTCTCTTATAGGGACTCTAAAATTCACCATCATGAACAGTTGTGTACTTTGGGGGTGTCGTTCCCCTTCATGAACCCATGTGCCCAAACGAATCATCGTTCCCCTTCGTGAACTCAGTTTCTAAAATAAATTCTAGCAACCCTTCACGAAAGCGATCGCCTAAACGAACCCACACACTCATCAATCATAATTCCCCTGGGAACCGATGCACCCCAACCTTGTTGCGCCCCTCTTGCTAGCATGCCCCAATCTCTTTGTTGCTTCATACTTGGGCAAGCCGCTTGGTGCGTTCACATTCCCAAAATGACCACCTTCCCATTTAGTGCAACACTTGGGTGCGTGAGCAACACCAAGTTTTGTCTCCTTGAGGACTTGGGCGAGCATATTTGTGCCCTTTTCACTGAAGACCTTACATCCTCCCCCACCTCAAGTTTTGTTCATCCCCGAAACATCTAGAAACTATGTGGTCTCCACGTCTTCGCCCGAACTTGTGCCCCCCATCACAACTAATTCTACTAGAAACTCCATGTTTTGTGCCAACCAGAAACCCCAAATTATGTCAAAGGGGAAACCCAAAGTTTCCTTGCGAAGTGGAAACCTTAAGCTTCCATAAACCAACCAAACTATACTGCACCCGACTCTACAAATTGTTGGGTTGTTATATTATTTGCAGTGAAAGTCTATTCAAGGTGGATCGACTGACTATCGAAGTCAAAGGAATCGATAGCAAGACGAAGGTCGAGGTGATTTGACCGGGTAAAGTCGAAGTCCAAGTTCGAGGTGGTTCGATCGGGTAAAGTCAAAGTTGAAGACATCGAGAGGTCGAAAGGGGGCCGTGTGGCAACCGAATGAAGACCTAATGAAGATCGACTGGTAGTTGACTCGTAATTCGAATTGGTAGTCGACTGTAACAAAATCCTGAGATTCATGGGATTTGTAGCCCATGATCTGCGTGGGTCTGTAACCATCTTTAGGCACCTTTTCTTTAGGGTTTTTACTATTGTAAAACTAGGTATAAAGAACACATGTTGTAATGTTGTAAAAGCTAATGAAAAATAGTAAACCAATAATCGTAGAGATTGTTGGTCATGCAGATGTAAGTCGAATTGGCTACAGGGTTGTTCTTGTGTAAACAAGGAAGGTATTATGTTGATTGTGTCTTAGGTGTGGACCAAGGTTAGGCATGTAACCTTTTGTTCTAAATGAATAAGACAACAGGAAAGCAGAACTCTCAAGGAATGTTGGTTTTCCCATTTGAGTTTCCAGGGTAAAATCTCTATGTACTATGTGTTTGTTTTGTCATTTACTTTCTTGTTCAAATCTCTCTTCCTCTCTTCTCCTAGGTTTAGTGTGGAAGTGTTTCTCATTTCCTAACATGTGGTGTCACAACTTGATTTAATAACATGTGGTTTCGAAGCTTCGTTTGACAACCTTGGATCTGAGCTAAACCCTAGGTTCAGTAAGAGTCGTAAGTCAGGAATATTTAAATATTGTGTTAAAGAATGATGAGCAACTCAAGTCAAAGGGTAGATTTAAATCCCATGTTCAGTGGATGAGAATATGTTGGAAATGAGGTAAAGTTGGGTATTACAAAAGGGACCCCAATTCGAAGGAAATGAAAGTCAATACATGATCTGACGAGTAGCAGTGAATTAAGAGAAAGATGACTCTAGATAAAGGAGACAATGTGTACCTGGCGTTGACCAGTACACATTCAGATCAAGATGTTTGGTTGATCGATTCGAGAGTATCCTATCATATGACACCACATAGAGAATGGTTTTTCAAATATGAACAACATGAAGGAGGATATTTGTTCTTGGGGGACGACTCAACAACCAAAATTATCGGATGAGGAAGAGTTTGAATGATACTGTAGGATGGGAGGAGAAGAACCCTTCCAAGTGTACTACAAATTTTGGGTTTGGAAATAAACCTAATATTTGTCAACAAGATGAGTGATGCAAGGGTGCACGCTATTTTTCAGAAGCATCTGTACAAGATGGTCATAGGTGCGATGGTCTTAATGAAAGGAGTTTGTATTGGAACCCTATACAAGTTATTAGGGAGTGTCGACTTGACTGGATGAAATAACATCGTTGTTCTTGAAGTTGACTTGACTCAACTCATACTGAGTCAATTCGACCATGCTATGGAACGAGAGGATGAGACACATTGGAGAAGAAGGACTTGAAGATATGCATAACAAAGGTATGGTCGAATATTTTCTTGAATGTAATTTAGAAGTCGACTTTTATGAGCATGTTATATATGGAAAACAAACTACGGTGAGTTTCCCAACTGGAGCGACAAGGGAAAATGAGATTCTAGAGTTGGTTCTTAGTAATGTGTTTGGCCCTGTTTTAGTGCCTTCACTTGTTGGATCCATGTATTATGTCTCCTTCATAGATGAGTTTTCCAGGAAGACATGGATATATTTCTTGAGAAATAAATCTAAGGTTTTTGATAAATTCAAAGAGTTTAAATCTCTTGTAGAAAACTAGACAAATAAGAAGATTAAGGTGTTGAGAACTGACAACGATGATGAATTATGTGGAAAATAATTTGATCAGTGTTGCGAGCAGTGTGGCATAGAATTCAAAAATACCACACCATATACCCCACAACAATATGGAATTGATGAGAGAATGAACAAAATTGATGAATAAGGAAAGAAGCATGCTCACTGGTGCTGGGCTCATACAAGAATTCTAGGTGGAGGCAATTGACACTACAAAATATCTATTGAATATGTATCCTTCATTGGTGCTAGTAGACATGACTCCACATGAGGTATGGGCTGGTAAGAAACCTTCGGTCTCACATCTCAAAGTATTAGGTTGTGATGCATTTGTGCATGTTCCCAAGGAAAAGAGGAGCAAGATGGACAAGAATGAAATCAAGTGTATTTTTATTGGATACAAAGAAGGAATGAAAGGATATAATCTCTAGGATTTTGCATAGAGGAAAATAGTGTACAGTCGATATGTAGTCTTCATAGAAGTCGGAAGTAAGTCTAAGCCTAAAGAAATTGTTTAAACAAAGAATAATTAAGAGAAGGTGTGATTTGAATTGAGGAGCGAAGACGATGATTCATATGAGTGGACTGAATCAAAATAAAAGGTGGAACAATTGACCCAGGTTGTAAGGAGGTCATCACTGACTTCCATTTCACATTCGTTTTAACTACCACCGACGATGAGTGTAAGTCGGTCGGGGAGGCAGTCGACTCAATAGAGGGAAAACTCTGGAATGATTCCATGGTCGAAGAGATGGAATCTTTGCACAATAATGAGACATGGGACTTAGTAGAATTACTTAGTGAAAGAAATATTGTCGGTAGTAAATGGGTATTCAAGAAGAAGATGAATGCACTAGGTCAAGTCGAGAAATTCAAAGCTCGAATAGTAGCGAAACGATATTCCCAAGTCGAAGGAATTAACTTCCATTAGAGTACTAATGTCTCTGGCTGCAACATTTGATCCAGAAATAGAACAGATGGATGTAAAAACAACGTTCCTACATGGGGAACTAGAGGAAGAAATCTACATGAAACAACTTAAAATATTTGTAGTAAAGGGAAAGAAAGATTTGGTGTGCAAATTAAAAAGATCCCTTTTTGGTTAAAATCAAACACCAAGGATGTGGTACCAAAAGTTTGACACATACATCCTTAGTTTGGGGTTTGTGAGAAACACAGATGATCACTCCATATATTCCAAAAAAGAAGGTGGGATTTTCATATATGTAGAATTGAATGTGGATGACATGTTGTTGATTTGAAACAACATGAATGAAATAAAGGAGGTGAATAAGAATCCATCCTCCAAGTTCGACATGAAATATCTCGGTGGGACGAATTCCATTATGGGAATGGATATCAAGAGAGATCGAGCAACTAGAAATATCTGGTTGAACAAAATGAAGTATATTGAAATAGCTTTGAAATGTTTCAACATCCAGGATTGCAAACCTGTGAAGGTACTAATTCCTGTGGGAGCAAGGATAAATGTTGAATAGTGTCCAATGAAACATGAGAAAATAGAGGACATGGCATGTGTTCCCTATGAAAGTGTTGTTGGTAGTCTAATGTATGAAATGGTCTGCACTTGACCAGACATTTCCCATGTAGTGGGAGTGTTGAGTAGATGCATGTTCACACTTGGGAAGGAGCACTGGATAACTTTCAAGAGAGTATTCAGTTATTTGTGTGGCACAAAAGATTATGCTATCAGTTATCAAGAAAAACCTAGAGGTGACAATGAATTAAATGTACATGGCTTTGCCGACATGAATGGTGCTGGAGATCTGGATCAACGAAGGTCGACCAATGGATATGTGTTCAAAATGTTAAGTGGAGTAGTCAACTGGATGAGTAAGCGACAAGAAGTTGTAGTCTTGTCAACAACAGAAGTTGAATACATGACAAACACTCATAGAAGTAAAGAAGTAGTATGGCTACAAAGCTATGTTGAGGAATTGGGTTTGAGAAAAGAGCTATGAATATAAGTTGCAATAATCAAAGCACAATATTCCTGGAAAAAAACATAGCTTATCATTCTTAAGTCTAAGCACAATGATGTACAATACCATTTCGTGAGAGACATGGTGGAAAACAATAAGGCTTTGCTGGAGAAAGTAGACATGCTGGAAAACATAACAAACTCTTTGACCAAGTCTTTGAATGCTGTGAATTTCTCTTGGTGTAGAGAGGCAATGGGAATTGTTTCCCTTGATCTGTGAATGAGAGTTTAGAGGTCTCCCGGTTTCAAGAAATATACCAATAAGTGGGAGAATGTTGGGTTGTTATATTATTTGCAGTGAAATCCTAGTCGAGGTGGATCGACTAACAGTTGAAGTCGAAGGAATCAATAGCAAGACGAAGGTCGAGGTGGTTCAACCTAGTAAAGTCGAAGTCGAAGATATCGACAACAAGTCAAAGGTCGAGGTGGTTCAACTTGGTAAATTAGAATTCGAAGACATCGACATCAAGTCGAAGAGGTCAACCAAGAAGAGGTCGATAGGAGGGTGTGTGGAAACTGACTGAAGATTGAATGAAGTTTGACTGGTAATCGAAATTGGTAGTCAACTATAACAATATCCCAAGATTCACGGGATTTGTAGCCAATGATATGCACGGGTTTGTAACCGTCTTTGGGTGCCTTTTCTTTAGGGTTTGTCCTATTGTAAATCATATAAAAAATATATGTTGTAATGTTTTAAAGATTAATGAAAAATAGTAAACTAATAATCGTAGAGGCTGTTGGTCATGTAGATGCAACTCAAATTGGCCACATGGTTGTTCTTGTGTAAAGAACGAAGGTATTATGTTGATTGTGTCTTAGGTGTGTACCAAGGCTAGACATGTAACCTTTTATTCCGAATGACTAGGATAATAAGAGTGCAGAACGCTCAAGGAATGTTGGTTTTCTTGTTTGGGTTTTCAGGGTAAAATATCTATGTACTATGTGTTTGCTTCATCATTTAATTTCTTGTTTAAATCTTTCTTCCTCTCTTCTGCTAGGTTTAGCATGAAAGTGTTTCTCATTTCCTAACATAAAGTTTGTTTCCTGAGTCAATGTGATTGCTTCACCCAAATCCAAGGATGAAATTCACCCAACTCTGCTGCACTATCTCACTGCGATGTTGTTGCCTTGTTGTTGTTATCGTTGCATGTTACCCTTGTTTCACTATTGCTTCCATCATTCGATATTTGTCAAGGAGATCCTCCACAATGTCTAAGTGTTTCACTCTGAACCTACCGGTGAGCCTGTACTTTGACTTCCTTTTGCAATTCAGTCTATACACATAATAATTTCAGATCAAGGGAAGGTCACCCCTCACCTTTATGCACTATAAAGTCACCCCAAAACAAAGTCATCTGTGACAACTTGACTCCACTTCCCACCTCATTGCATAGTAATTCAGTCTCTACACCAAGAACTATACATCCATATTTCCTTTGCCACACTACTTCATCACTCATCCATGTTGATACGTCTACTTCTCTATGCCTTGGAATGGTTAGGCTTCACCCTCAACCATGCTACCCAAAGCAAGAGAAACACCCATGTCCAACTAATGTCTTCATGTTGCAATATACATGTCTGCACAATCCTCCAAACGAAGCAAAGCACTTAACTCATCTCCTTTCATCGATTCACCTCTCTGCAAATCTACATCTACGATGAGTGAGGTCAACGAACCCACACTCATCAAATGTCCCAATGAATTGTCCAAAGTGCTCCAAGTAGAATTTGTTACCTCAAAGGACTTTCATGCCTTAGGGATGTTTGCACCAATAATTGTTTCAACTCCAACCAACGAACCTCCTAGATCTCTGACTCATTGCACAATCATCCAGAAGTCACCAATGTGTGCTCTAACTCATCCAATGTCCCATGCCAAAGGTGAGAGAACACCAACCAGGTCACTTAGTTTTCATTCTTTCAATTTAGGTTGACTACCAACAACTATTGGATGAATTCTTTACTGACTCCATCCCTTTCCTAGAACGAAACTACCTTGCACCTCCTACAAGTGTGCAAACTATTGCATTTTTGGTGTGACTATCAAGTCATCACATGAACCAACAAATATGGCCAAGGAACCAAGCACCAAGGTGCCTTATCCATCCTCTCAAACTTGACATGTATAGATTTCACTAGCTTCTTCACCAAAACAACTTGTCCAATGCACCTCATGAAAGAGTTAGGGGGCGTCTTCAAGCCACCTCCATGGTTGCATCCAAATATTCCTAATTCCACCAAAAGACTCGCCCAAGCAGGTTATCCCAATATCTTTTCACATTTATCCAATCAAGACATCCCAACCTCTACATGACTTATTTGAATCTACACCACTTGAGTCACCCTAAATTCTATCGATTTTCACCATGGAAACAAAATACACTTGAACCGACCAACTCATCCAACTTCCCTTCAAAGAAATCATTACAACACTTAGGAAATTCAAGAAATAAAAACAAACCATACCTTTTGGAACAACATCCTTCGCTACACCCATGGTTCAAGTCCATTGTTCTAGACCTTCACTTGTCCAAGCCACCCTTCACACAAACCTGCAATAACTTCACTGTGATACAAGGTTGATCCCATAGAAATTTTTCTAGGTCCCAAAGTTCGCATGCAACCAACCGAAGTCATATCCAATGTCTTTCCATCTCTGTACCTTGACTGCTTCAAATTCAAGGCACCTGTTGGCCCTTGACCATGTATCCTGAGGATACTTGGTCATGATTAACCTATTTTTGGGACTTCGACGGGATTTTGAAGACGGAGCGCAAGACAAATAGGAGATCGTGAGATCTTGGCCCCTTTTTAGGGTTTTTTGGGTTTTGGGATAATGTAACAGATACAGGAAGGTCGGCCCATGGGTTCACCCATGCCTAGGCCCACTTTTGTAATATATATATAGAAGCTAGGTGATGTAGAAATTAGTTATCAATCCATGTGATCGGAGGATTGTAAGTGCTATGTGCATACTATGTAAGACTGATAAGGCTAAGTGCAAGGGACTGTAAGAGATCGGGAGGAGGCTTTGTGCTAAACCTAACTCAGGAAAGGAGGATCTAGTGAAGTGGACAGATCTCCTGTCCTATTCGGAGTAGGGTTTTTGAGGCTTTGTGCATGTAACTGATTAACATAAGATAATATAAGAGAAGAAGAGTTGGTGGACGTAGCCCCAGGGGGGGTGAACCACGTATATGTTGTGTTTCTCTGCTTTGTGTGATGTGTTGGTGTGTTTGTGTGTAACATGCTATGATATAGATGAATGTTAGATAGAAGTGATGTTGCTTTGTGATTATAAAGGAGAATGAATGTTAGATATGACCTATGTGAGTATGCTTAGTGCATGAATCTGCTAGATCTAATATGTTCATTTTATGCTAAGTGCTACTAGATGCGGATCTGGTTGAATATTGCAATGCTCTGTAATTAGGGTTTGTCTGCACTGTTACCAAGAACTGAATATTGATGAATGTTTACTACTAAGTGTTATGTTAAGTGTTCGAATCACATATCTATGTCCCAGCTAAGCTTGTAGACATATGAGTCTTGCAACTACCTTTGCCTCTACCTCGGGTGAGACTTCATCTGCTTCGCAGGTGTTGCCGAAAGGGCCGGTAGTTAGGGTTTTGTTGGTGCGATGTTGTAGCATTGAACCCTGGGTCTTCCCCTATGCCAACAAATGGTTCCATTACCGGGACCTGAAACTGTGATTGCTAGGAACTGAGAAAGAAGAAGCTTTGTGCAATTATCTGACCTGAAATTGTGAAAGCTTTGTGCTTAGATATGTTGCTCTAGCGCATAGTACTCTACTTGATTTGTGAAGCTCTGTGATAAAGAAAAGAAGTATGATCTGAAGAAAAGAGGTAAGATCTGAACTCTTTGTTCTTTGATAAAGATAAGAATAGTGAAAAGTTTTAAGATCTGGAAGCTTTGTGCTCTGCTGAAGATAAGATTAGTGGAAAATTTTTGTTACTAAAGTATGGAGCTAGGTATGTTTAATAAGATTTATCCTAGCTTGAAAGCTAGGGCACTGATAGAATAAAGAATATTTGATATGAGTAGATCTGATAAGAATAAGGAAACATATGTTATACCTATGCATAGAAAGAATGTTTGGACTAACGAATGGATGTAGGATCCTAGAAATAATTTTTTGCAGGTTAGCTACTATGATCCTAGCGCGCAGTATAGGAAAGGTTGGGGATCATTTAAGAGAAAGAGAGGATTAACCCTTTGTTACAGTTGCAGAAGACCGAGACATCTGGCTAAGGAATTCCCTGGAAATAGACCTAGTTGCCTCTGTTGCAAAGTTATGGACCATGAAGTATTGGATTTCCCTAGAATGATTGCTAAGGTTGAAAGAATGAGTATGAACCAAGAAAACCCTAAGGCGGATCCAGAAACTGAGATTATGATAGAACCTCAGAAAGGATCAGAGAAAGTATTACTACATATGCAAAGAACCCTAAATGACCACCGACATATCAGCTTATCAGAGATCTTCAAAGAAAAAGAATATTTTGAAGTAAGAATAGAAGACTTCAACATTGATTATGTTCTGGATCAGGAAACACAGGTGAATATCATGACAGAAACAAATTGAGAAGATATAGGAAGGAGTAGGATTATTCAGAGGAAAGTTGATAAACCTATGTGAAAATCTTACCCAGATATCTATGAGTGCCAATGGAACTTCGACAGAGGAAGAATTTGAAGTTGTTAAATTTATTGAGGACAAAACTCCATTTACTATGTTGCTCAGAAAACCTTGGATTGAAAAAGATCAGGCCAGAAGGAAAGAAAAAGAAGTCTTAGAGCAAAAGAAGCAAGAGTTAAAAGATTTCATGACTAGGAAGATCGTGCATTTGATTAAAGAACAAGAGAACAGATCGAAGCCATTTGAAACCAGAGAATTGGATGTCGAAGTTGCAAAAATACCAGAGCACTCCTAGAAGATTGTAGTGCCTATTCCAGATACAGGTGAAGTATTACACCTGATTTCTAGGAAAGAATCTAAACAACGCGAAGTTGCTATGCCAAAAGAAGATAAGAATCAGAATGGAAAAAGGAATTCCGAAATGAATCTCACCGGAAAGAAGGATAGAAAACTAGGTAAGAAGAGAGATAAGATTGAAATGTTATAGAAGGTTACCGAGGGAACTTTGCAGAAGGAAAATTTACAAAATTGGAGCTTCACCGGAATATCAGAACAACGTCACATGGCACTTCACTATGGAGAAGAAATATAACCATTGGGAACAATATATCCGTTAAACTGATGCCCCGAACGAGAAAAAATACATTAATGGTCAGACAACTCGCCACCAAATCATTGGGATGGCATCGTAACGGACATAACTGAGTTAATGAAGGCTTCTTACCCATTGCAAGAGATTCGTTACCAAGTATCTATTTATCCTATGGTGCCACACACCGAGAACACTTTTTTTAACCGTGAATTTGAGCCCGCATACTAGTTGATTTTCACACAATGATCATTGTGCTTTTGCCATCTATCCCATTGCATTGAGATATTACTCTCTGACCTTGATATTTTCAAACCTGAGCGTGTATGTCAGATGAGTTCAACGCTACAGAGAAAATTGTTGAGAAAGTTCTCATCGACCTCATGACCGAAAGAGTAATGTTGATGTCTGCAGGTATAAAAGCGTCATCGACAAGAGAAGTGCAAGCCTCTCCATCGACTGCTCGTAGATCGGGGCCATCCTGATCGACTGTAGAGAAGAGAACCAAGCACAAAGATGACCTAGCCAACGCGAAGTTGATTCCATCTATATTACCCAACTATATCCTGCCTCTAGCTGGCACGGTAAGTCGTGATAGTGTGCCAAAAGATTTTGAGTACACCATCATTACTGCGTACCTCCCGAAGGGGATACATGTTGTAAGAGTGCAATAAGACAAGATCGTAGCGTTGAAGTTCAGTGACTTCCACCTCAAAGATCACAAGAACCACAACATGCTCGCCCCATACAAATACCTAACCACAACAAAGGGAAAGAACTCAAAGATAATCCCCCAACCCTGGATGATGAACCTCGCGCAGTCCACCTTGCTAAATGTCATGAAAATCCCCCACTTTGGAAGGCATAAGGAAGTCAATGCCTGTGTCAAGTTGTTATTGTCATGTTACCATGGTGACTATTTATGGCTAGACCACCGTATTGTATTCGATCCGACATTGATCCATAGGATCACAGGGTTGAGTATGAAAGGACCTGACCCACAGGAGTTCTACCCAGGAAAGGCCACAGATCGTGCGCTAGCACAGAATATTAAGGACACATATGGCGATGTCGAGAAGGGGGCACGAGGCTACAAGGTAGCCTCCATCCAGAATGGCACAGTGTGCCTAGCATGTCAGTTAATAGCCGGAAATATGGTATGCAAGAATCGACCCACACAGGTCACGAGCTTTGTCATCGACCTCGCGGGGAAGTGTGTAGAAGGCTTGCAAATGAACTCGGCAAAGTACCTAGTCAATCAGCTTGAACTAGATTGTCGTGAAGCCTAGGATCAGGGCTATGAGTTCCATTTCAGCTGGCTCCTGATCCTTATCGCCTTTGTTTCCTAGGAGATGCTAGAAGGTGCAACCTTCCTGGACATCGAGCCATTTGAGCCACTTTCCACGAAGTTCGCTACACTTTGGTACTCAAGCGATATGAACAAACAATGGTAGTCGAATGTTATTTTTCATATGTACTACCTTCAGCTGAAGAGATCCATCGAAGTTGAGCCTCGCATGACTTCAAACACCTTATAGAGATTCCGACCCCTGATGAAGTTCAACGTAGATCGACATTTCATTTACATTACATTATGGGTCGATGAACATAAGGAGCAACTTCAGTCATACTACAAGATTACGGAAGAGGACCTGGCAGAGATCACTAAGGACTAGTCCACAGATCTCCTTATCCCCACTGACCCTACAGATATTTTTGATCCTAAATTGGACAACATGGAGACCACTCACAAAGAACAAGAAGCACCTGGAACCAATAGAAGAAAGAAGACTGAGGAGGTCCAAGATTTAAGAAACACCTCAGGGAAGACTGCTTTTGTATCTCCTGAGTGAGGAGGTGATAACGACGTAGAAGAGATGAAGGACAGAGGAGCTGAACAAAAGAAAGGCGAAGTAACACCGACCAAAGACGAGGCTGACCCCTTGAAGAAGAGGAAGGTTTCTCCCCTGAAACCTTCTTCCTGAAAGAAATCAAAAGCCACCCTGGACAAGATATCGACTACACTTACTCCTGATGACTTTGACTTAATCATAGCCTCTCTAAACGAAGCTTCACTAGAAATCAAGGAGAAACAGGAAGCTAAGCATGAGGAAATGTACAATGGAATTGAGGTCGAATTCTGAGGGGTACAACAAGCTCTTCAGTCCAGTCGCGCAGTCTCCACTGCACCCCTGCCATCGGGAGAAAAAGAGTTGGGAGATGAGCGAGCCCAACTCCGCCGACTAGCAAATGCAATTAAAGCTCGCCTTCGACGAGCACAAGAAGAAATAGAACAAGCCTCCTAGGATTTGAATCAAGTTCAAGGAGTACTTGTAGAACAACACCGAGTTGCAAAGAAGGAGAATATTTCTCTCCAGAAAAATTTTGATGAGGAGAAAGCACAAATGTAGCAAGAAAAGAAATAGTTGCTCACAGGGCGACTCGAGATAAAAGAAGCAGTCAATAGAGAACTTCACTCTGTGACAAGTTGCGAGCCACAGGGAGAATACCGGGTTGAGCATCAATTAGAGAAGATCGTGGAAGCCATCCAACATATACAACAAAGAATAACATATTTAGAGCTCTGCACAATGCCCAACACCCCGCAGGATGTAAGAGATCAAAGAGAAGCGACTGACAGGAGCACAATTGAGAGAATAAAGGCTCTTTCCATGGAATGTAAGAAACTCAGTGATCGCAATGCCTAGACTTATGAGCAACTCACTGAAAATCCAGAATTGAAGGCACTAGACTCACATCTCCAGGAAGCGAAGTATCAAGCAGAGACAATATAGGCGCAGTTGAAGTCCCTGTCGGCTGTAGAAAGAATGAAGTGATCCCAAGAGCAACACACTTCCCAACAATAGGTCCATTCTATTAAGAGAAGAGTCATGGAAGTAACTCAGAGGCTCCAACCTGTACAGGATGAGGCTTACCAACTGTTCATAGAGATTGAAGGCCGAGGAGTAGAACTTTAGCAAGTTGTCACTGCAGCTAAACAACGCCTAGAAGGACCCTTGAACGAGGCAGTCATCTAAGATTTCACTGAATAGGAGGTTGTAGCACAACAACAAGTTCAAGCAGCTCGAGCTAAGCTCGAGACTTTTGAAGTAGAACTAATCATATCAGAGTGACTCAGGATGAGTCACAGGTGAGTGTTGGGGGCCTGTTAGCCCTTGACCAAGTATCCTGAGGATACCTGGTCATGATTGAACTATTTTTGGGACTTCGACAGGCTTTCGAAGACGAAACGTAATATGAAGAGGAGATTGCGGGATCTCGGCCCCTGTTTAGGGCTTTTTGGGTTTTGGGATCATGTAACGGATACAGGAAGGTCGGCCTATGGTTTTACCCATGCCTAGGACCACTTTTGTAATATATATATATAGAATCTAGGCGATGTAGAAAGTAGTGATCGATCTATGTGATCAGAGGATTGTAAATTCTCTGTGCATACTATGTAAGAATGGTAAGGCTAAGTGCAAGGAACTATAAGAGATTGGGAGGAGGCTTTGTATTGAACCTAGCTCGGGGAAGGAGGATCTATTCAGCCTTTTCAAAACCCCAGGTTACCGGGGACGTCTCCCCTGGGCTAACTTCCCTAAATAGAAAGAACCTCCCCATTGTGGTGACATTGGGTGGGGAAGGTTCCTGTTTCGCCA
>JZKD02S0032045.1:62714-75449 GCA_000966675.3 Picea glauca
TTTATTAATTTGTTTTATTTAACCCAAAAACTAACCTAGTTATTAATACTAACTTATTAACAATGGATTAATTACTAACATGCTAACTCAATTGTTAATTAATTAATAATTAATTAATTATTATTAACAATTTTAAACATGAATATTAACCTAATGTTTTATAACCTAAGTCTGTTTATTTGTGGACGGGTGAGATGGCGAGATAATGGAGGCTGACGTCACGATGCAGGAGCGGTATGGTAGTAAGTTGGAAGGGTGGTAAGCAGTAAGTGGTATGGAGCGGAGGAGGTCAAATGCGACGAATGGGTGACATGTTGGGACAGGGCCCACCGGGAAAACCCCTTCATTCCGGACCCCCCCCCCCCACCGTTAAAGGAAGAAAGGTCGAGGGGGTTCGGAATCGCCTGTAGACCGTCTATCTGCGCACTTCCCTGATGACCGTAGATCTGTGCACACCTTTTAATCACCATTCCGGACCCCCCCCCGTTAAAGGCAGAATGGTCGGGGGGGTCCGGAATTTAATCTCAACCGTAGATTTATGCACCGGCCTCTCATTTGTTCATTTATGTGCTATCTTTACTCTGTGAGCGCAAAGTCATATTTTCTCCCAAACTTAGGATAAGTGCATTATGTGGATTTTGTGCACTGCTTCTCTTGAAAATAATTTGCAGAGATGAAATATTATTTGCAAACCTATACACCCAGAGTGAAAAATTTCCAGTCAACAGATGGTCCTATGAATTATAGGGTTATAACACATACCACAGAGTGTTAGCAGATACTGCAAAAAGATGTTCATCTGGGAAATTATCTTCAATTGGTGTATCCTTACCCTCATGTTCTATCCTAGATAAGAAATCTGCAACCACATTGTCCTTCTCTAGTTTATCTACTATCGTGATATCAAATTCCTGTAGTAGCAAGAGAAATCTTGTGATACAACCAGGGGTAGCAGGTTTATTCATTAAATACCTGATAGTTGCATGATCAATATGCACAAAGGTAGGATACCCGGTAATGTAGTGTCGGAATTTATTGATGGTGTAAATGATAGTAAGGAATTCTTTCTTAGTCACTGTGTAGTTTAATTTAGCAAGAGCCAAATTCTTACTAACATAGTAAATTGCCTATGGTATTTTGTCCTCTTGCTATCCTAATACTGCACCAACCGCTGTTTGGGAAGCATCCGTATGAATATGGAAAGGTAATGCCTAGTCTGGCCCTCTAAGGATTGGAGCACTACAAACCAATTCCTTAATTCTCATAAAGGCTGCATCACAGTCCTCTGTCCACGCAAAATCTAAATCTTTTGTTTGCAATTGAAAAAGTGGATGTGCTACTTTAGCAAAATTTTCTATAAAATGCCTGTAGTAGCCAGCACAACCAATAAAATTGCGTACCTGCGTGGGCGTTTTGGGTGTTGTAAAATGTTGAATTACCTTTGTCTTTGCTAGGTCCATCTGGATTCCTTCAGCTGAGAGAAAATGTCCCAAAACAATTCCTTCTTCCATCATCATATGACATTTTTCCATACTCAACGAGACACACGCTTGTATACACCTTTCGAGAACTTTTTCTAAATTTTTCAGCCCTTCAAGAAATGAATCCCCATATGGAGTAAAGTCATCCATGTAGATTTCAACACTGTCATCTATCAAATCAGAGAACATTCCCAAATTTTCCCTCTGGAACGTTGCAGGAGCATTACACAGGCCAAAAGGAAGGACTCAGTATGTGAATGTTCCCCTGGGGCATGTGAAAGTGGTTTTATCTTGATCTTTAGGAGATATATGGATCTGGTTATACCCACTAAACCCATCTAAAAAGGAAAAAAACTTTTTTCCAGCCAATGTGTCCAGAACTTGATCAATAAATGGCAAAGGAAAATGATCTTTCTGCGTTGCCTTATTTAATTCTCGATAATCCATGCATATTCGCCATTTACCATTTTTCTTAGGGACCATTACTAATGGGGAGACCCATTGGCTATCTGAGATGGGGTAAATAAAACCTACGTCTAGTAATTTCTGAAGTTCTTCTTTCACAACATTTTTCAATGCGGGGTTCATCCTTCTCTAAGGTTGTCTCACAGGACGACAATCTTCCTTAATGTATATATGATGGGTGCATGAATTAGCAGGGATCCCCTTCATATATGTATAATCCCAGGTGAAGGCCTCTTTGTGTTTCCGAAGGACATCCACAAGTTGCTTCTTATGAGGTTTTGATAGGGGTGGATCAATATTCAGGGTTTTTCCTAGTTTTAGTTCTACTGGGACACTTTCACTGGGTGCATCAACAGGTAGCTTCTTTGATCCTTCTGTTGTTTCAATTGTTTCCTGAGTCTCATAGCTTAGGATAGATTCTAGGAATTGTTGATTTGTTTCTAAAACGGAGCAAGGATCATCCATAAAAGAGGTGATTACATCATCTTTCGATTCTATTTTCAACTGAAGGGCTTGTCCAATAGTGAGAACTGGCTTCAATTCCTCATTTTATGTTTCAGACTCTTTCCTAGGTAAAATTTTCTTGCTTCCTGCTGGTTTTATGGATGGGTTTGGTTCTGCAGGTGGGTATAACACTAAGTTCTTAATGTTGTTCCCATTGGAAATAACCATGTGCTCTGATCGACACCCAATGTAAGCATCTGCAGTATCCATCCATGGTCTACCCAAGATCAAAGGATGACCACCCACTGAAGATTGCATCTGTAAGACCAAGAAATTTATGGTATAGTTCCATGAATCTACTCAAATTGTTACATCTTCCAATTTTCCTACAGGTTTGACTGTGGATCGGTTTGCTAATTCCAATACTATAGGTGTATGTTTCAAGTTACGAAGACCTAATGCATGCATGGTTTAAGTGGTGATGACGTTTATGGTAGCACCCAGGTCTACCAGCACATTTGGAATCTGTACCCCATTAATTTGTACTGTCAGAATTGGGTTCCCCGGATCTCTATACTTTTCAGGCATTGACTTCCCCATCATGAAATATGATCATTTTCCCATAACATGAATGGTAAGGGGGTCTTTGGATTTCTTTTCATATTTCTTTGAACAGTATTCCCTAAGAGTCTTTGCATATATTGGCACATCCTTCATAGCTTGTAACAAGGGAATTTTAACAAATAAATTCTGCAGTTCTCCTAATAAATCAAATTCAACTTGAGGGATTGATTTACTCAAAGTTAGTCTCTCTGGGTAAGGTGGTTCATATTGATGTTGTTTTATAGGAGATGCCCGATTTCTATCAGTTTGTTTTGGATCTTTACTAATTGGTTCTGATTCCTTACCTTCACTGTCGAGTCGTTCAATGGTAACTGGAGGAGGTTGAGAATCAACTGTCTTCCCTAATCGTAGATTCATTTCATACAACTCTGCAGTGGAAATGCTATATGAAGGTAGGTTAAGAAAGTCAGTTTGATGAACTCCCCTGCTATTAGGATTCAGATCAGGTTGGATTGGGAGCTGAGGATGGGCAAGTTGGTTACCCGTAGGCACATTAGAGGGCAGTTGGAGTTTTTGTTGTGGCATCGATTGATAAAACTTCCCAGGAGGGGATCCTCGCCAAGTTGGAGCCCATGGGGAACTTGAACTGGCTTGAGGGTTCCACTGCTGCCACAATGGAAACTGGTATTGTGGACACATGGAAGGATAGGGCATGGACTGAGGATTCATATTAGAATTATTGAAATACTGAGATGAATCTGAGTACATACCTTGATTTCCCATTGGTGGTCGAGGTTGCCATGGCTTTCTAGACCCCATGAGGTACAGTTTCTCCATGTATTTCCCTACTCCTTGAAACACTGCTTTCAGGCCTGGCAGGGAGGGGCATGAGCTTGTTGCATGATTTAGCTCACAGATTGCACATTCCTCTATGGAGTTTAGTGGACATTCCCTCTCTGGATGCTTCTTTCTACACGTTGGACATAATATTGCCATAGTCCTGTCCAATTCCAGCTGCTTCTGCTTTACTTGCAGCGTATCCATCTGTGCTGACAGGGTGCTGAGGATATCCGTCCTCAGATTGTCTAGCAGGTTTCCTATTTCTTCTTTCGTAACACCTCTGCTAGACCCTTTTACTAAGCGAATTCCTTGTCTGTTTCTTGCAAGTCCTCTTGAGCACTGAATGCATAACTCGCAGATACCTTCGAAGCTTTCCTTAGAGATGTCTCATTTTCCCACATTGTTCAATAGTTCCATTGAATCCTCACGGAAAGATCGGAGTAGGATCATTTTTAGAATTTCCTTATCTAGGACAGAGTGACCCGACCTTTGTAAGGTGTACTTGAATCGTTCCACACAATCTTCCAAACTCTTGTCTTCTTTTTGTGCGAACTTGAAAAGTTCTTCCTTAATGTTCTAGGATTTACAGTAATCCTGGTATTTTTCCAGAAACGTTGTCCGCATATAATCCCATGTGGAAATAGTGCTTCCTCCAAGGCCCATGAACCATCGCAGATCCATCCCCTTTAATGTAGAAGGAAAAATTTTCAACTTTTGGGCTTCCTTCGTGTAGTCATACCCTCAACATACTATGTCGAATTCAAATAGAAATGTGTCGAGATCTTCTTAAACAAGACCATGAAAGTTTGGTAGGGCTGCTAATGGAATAGGCTTAGTGGGCGCACCAACTCCCAGGTTTCCAATTGGAAACTCGATAGTGGAGGTTGTGGGAGCCATAAATATATTCCAATAATCGCTGGGTATTTCACCAGACTCTGTAGGAGGTGGTTGAGGCTTCCTTACCCCTTTGATCCGAGTTTCTTTAGTAGCACTTCCCCGGTCCCTTGGTGATGAAAATACTCCTTCGATCCCTTCTTCTGTGTTCTGTTGAATTGATCCCTCTACTACAACCTTCTCTCCCTTGTTGGAGTGGTCTGACTCTGTCGAGGCTCTGCTTGCAATCTCTTCCCATTCTGCTGCCAGCATAAGATTTCCTTGTTTAGGTATGCCACTAGCTGTTTCTTCAACTGTTGGAGGGACCTGTTGTGTTGTATCACCCCCGAATGTTGTAGACATCACTGGTTGATCTACTGATTGTCCCTTAGACTTCACTCTTTGTGCCCTTGGTCTCATGGTTGCGCGAGATGATGTTTCTGATTCAGCATTTTCTATAATCTATTGGATGAAGGTCTTTCTTCCCAAATCTGGTCCTCCCTTCTTTGGGGCTTTCCCTCTGCCCCTGTTATTCGGTTCTTTGTTCATACAAGTGAGGGTATTAGCATGAACCTACAATGCTTTAGTCTTGAAGTAAGGTGTCAAAGGACCATTCCTTCCCTAAGACAAAATATCTTATGAAAAAGAAAGGCAGCTAGAAAAAACAAGAATCTAAGGTTCAGGGCCTAGAGCAGGGCATCAAAGGACTCTTCCCTCCCCTGGACAAGAACAAAACACACCATAGAAAAGACCTGATAATTTTCAAACCTGAAGAGGGTGTTAAAAGACTCCTCCCTTCCCAGGGAAAAATCTAGGGTTTCAAAAAAACACAAGGGCTTGAAAGACATAAATCTTAACTCAGGATCTAGAGCAGGGCGTCAAAAGACTCCTCCCTCCCTAGGACAAGAGATTGACAAAAATGAAAAAAGAAAAAATAAAAACAAGTGGAAAGATCACCTATGCTCAGGACTTGAAGAAGAGTGAGGAAACTCGTTCTCTCCCCAGGACGAGAGATTGACCCTCGGATTGGTCCGGATCGTTGTCTTTCACCTTGTTAGCCTCCCCAACAACGACGCCAAAATGTTGGGGTCCAGGTATGAACGATTTATTCATCCTTTTCCTACATTAATTTATCAATCCGGGTGCGTATCCTTTCAAGGCAATGTGCAAGGTATATGCAGGGGCAAGAGTACAATTCGTTCTAGCCAAGGGTTCACGATTTAAGATTCAAAACATTACTCTCAAATGGATTAACTACAACTTCCAAAAGGCACTCATAAGAATCACATGTTGTAACAACAAGCATAAACCAAGAAATAACACTGTAATAGCAAGCATAAAATGCGAAATAACATACTGTAACAGCAAGCCTAAACCGCTAAATAACACACTGTAATAACAAGCATAAAATTGATAAACAACACACAAAGGAAGATGCAACACCTGATCAGAAGAGCAGGCCCAACTCTCTGATCAGGGCTATGCTGGTTACAGTGAAGATGAAGACAACAAAATATGTAGTGCTTTATAAATCTGAAAAAGGTTATTACAATCTCAATGGGGACATCCCCAGTTACAGGAATAAACTATCTTTTATACATTAAAAGGGAGAACAACCTATTCCCCAAAAACATGGTAACCGTATCCCCAAAAATATGCATTAGTTGGAATGGCACCAATACCAGATGGACAGGATCATCAAAATGCCCAAGATGGTTCAGGGATCTGCGACTCCAGCTGCATGGCCTCTTTATGGTTTGGTTGTTGTTGTGAAGGGAAGATCTGCTGCGGGATGAATCCCTAGTCCTGTTCTCCAAAAGCTATGGTCAAACGTTCATTTTAGTGCTGCGAATAGGTAAAACTCCACGACTTTTACTTCATTAATAAAATATTCCAATAGACAAGGTAGGGGTAATTACCTCATGGATTTAGCATAGTAAACATAGGTAAATAAGTGAAAAAAGGTCAAAAAGGTAATGGAAATGTAGCAGAAAGATAGCCCGATTTGGTGCCCAACAGTGGGTTGAGCAATGAAGGTTGGGACTAGGCTTCTAATTCCCTGCCATAATCATAATCACTCTAATTTCACCTTTTTCATTTGAAACCTGCCATATCCTCTCTTATCTCATTCTTCCCATGGTAAAAGATATTCATATTCAACATTGCCAATGGTGAAATCCATAAACATATTCAACATTTCCAATGTGATGTAGCATGCATCTGCCCCATGCCATCATAGTACGTTTGCAACAAAACATTTTCTTATTTGTACGTAATAGAAATCACAACTTCCATAATTCTTCTTCCTTATTGCTACATTTTCCTTCTTTTCACTTGATCATGCCTCAACCCCTAGGGTTGTACCTCCTCTCCCACGTATCCACGTTTTCTTTCTTGTAGTAAGCAACATATGTTACAAAATCACTAGTTTGTTGCATATTCACTTGTCACAACTCGCCTTTGGCTAGAACTCGCCTTCTGTTGCAACTCACATTCTGGTGTAGCTCACCTTTTGTTGTAACTTGCCTTCTGTTGTGACAAATATTTTGCTACAACTTAACCATCCTTACATTGCAACACCCATCATGTTGCAACCTCCTATTGCAATACCTCTCCTATTACACCCCCATGCTAGAACACATATCTAAATACATGTCCTCACTGCAACACACCCATGCTACAAATCACTCTATGTTGCAATACATATACTGTTGCAACATACCTGCACCTACTATTGGAACACATCTCTGACAGTAATCCCTCTCTTGTTACAACACGCCTCTAATGTGGTAAATCTCTCGCTACAACACATAACCCACGATCGAGACAACAAATTATGTTCACATATTTTATACTCAGACAGAACCCTCAACTCTCATAGAACTAGAGGGCTCATCCTTCCCAAGGAAGACCACAATTCCAACACAACATTCTATAGATTTGTGCCACCTACATATTCATATCATATAGAACTATTTTCTATGGGATTTTATCATTCAAGAAATGACATTAACTTGCAAAAACTCATGTGAAGAACACAACGAATACATAATCTACAATTTCATTCACACATACACACATACGGGTTAAATCTGTAAACCATCTTGACTCTTTTATTCATCATAGAGGTTACAATACAATGGCTAAATGGTCGGATATGAACTTACAATCTCCATGGATTTGTTAATTCAGAGGCCATGGCAACCTCAACCACTTCTCACTCTTCTCCTGTCAGTTTTTCCAGCTCTCCTCAATCTCTTCGGTGCTCTATTTTATTTCTCTAGAACTGTTTGCTTTAGTTCCCCAAGGCTTTGCATGCCCTTTCATCTTCTGACTTCCATTTCATTATTTCCTCAACGACTCTTCATCTCCCTCTACATGTCCTTTCAACTTCATCCCAACAATATGCTCCTCCTTAAAAACGTCTACAATTTCTTCTCTAACAACTTTCCCTCTACAACATAACCATCCACACACTTGTCCATTCTATAACAACGATCCTAGCTACCCCATTGTTGCAACTTTCCAACATTATTCTGATCTGTGGTGATGTTGTCACTCCCTGCAGTGCAACCATTCACAACCTGAAACAACCAATCATTGTTGTAACAACTCTATCATGTCCCCATAACTTCCTTCTTAGTGCCATCCCCAGGGTGACCGAGATGTTCATGCATCATAATGTTAGAATAATAAGAGAAAAGCCTATAAGAATAAGCAATGTACCATATCCACCCAAAATTATATAGTCAAAATTTAAATAAGATTAAAAAATTAAACAATACAAAATAACTGGGAAACAAAGAATTAATATAATAAAGATAAAAAACAAAACACTGCAATTTGTTTGGGTGTTGTCTCATTTTAGTTTTGGCATTTTTCATTGGAATTTGGTGATATAAATCAATATGAAATAGCAATTTCTTGTTGTTTAAATTGCATTTCTGAATACATAAATGAATTCAGCATCATGAAAAAACCCTAGAATTACACAAAATTAACCAATAAAATTTACAGATCCAACAATTTCTTACTGAATTTAGAGAAATATTAACTTGATAATATCACTTAAAAAAACAACTTAATGAATACAATAAAAATAAAAACTAGAACCGTGGGTTTACTATGACTCGCACTGTGGTCTGCCAGTGTAATCTGTCATCTAATTAAATATTCCTGACTCACGAGTCACATGTGACCAGGGTTGGAATTTGATGGGCAAACGGACATTTTACGTTTAAATTTGTGTGCCCGTATTTTACGTTTAAATTTGTGTGCCTGTCGTCTACGGAAATAAGCATCAAAATTGAGAGAACGTATTTATGACGGGTCATAATTTTATAAAACGTCATTAATTTCACAATATGGTTATGAGATGGGGCGGCGAGCAATATCCAGCCTGCTATAGAGTCTTTAAGACTCTACAGACTGGATGCCCGTGCAACACCATGGTACCCTCGCACATCCATGCATCATTCCGTAGCGCATCCATGCTACTCCCTTTTCTGACTCCCGCTCCATCCTCCGATAGCTCACCCAACCAGACGGCATGACACAATGTTGTGGAGAGTGAATGGCGTAATCACTCATTTAATGAACGGCATGAATGCCCATCCGCGCCCATTTTTGAATTTGAAATTAGCTGGATATTTCAAATGAGACGAGTTGTACATTATTCCCTCCGCGCCCTATTTTCAAATTTGAAATGAGCTGGGATGGAAAGCAATATCCCGCCTGCTGTAGAGTCTTTAAGACTCTGCAGACAATATGGTCATGCAACACTGTACTCCCTAATGCTACCCTCGCACATCCATGCATCCATCCAACCTCACATCCAACCTTTTTCGACTTCCAATCCTCCCGTGGTTGACGGTGTAACATAAAACGTTGTTAATAGTCAACGTCGTGAGTAGTCATTTCGAATGACGTGAATGTCCCTCCATGCCTATTTTCAAATTTTAAATGAGTTGAAAGGACGAGCGATACATTATTCCCTCCACGCCCCATTTTTGAATTTGAAACGAGCTGGGATTTTTCCTTTTTCCCCTGGGACGAGTTGTCTGAATCAAACCTGCTGTGGGATGAGCTGTGGGATTCCATGCTCTCAGAACGCCAAATGGAGCTCAATTATCTCTCGCGGCATCTCTACAATCCACAAGAGGTGGAAATTTTGTTTGTGAAGCTGCTGGAATCAATGAAGGAATGTCTTATAAAACTGTGATTGAAGGGGACTTCAAGCAGTTTCAGGATGACCGGGGGATGCAATGCACGACTCAGATGTAGGAGATGTTTGAGGGATACTACACCTATCTCTACAACACTAGTTCCATGGGTGTACAGTTTTTGGCGAAGGAGACGGAGATGCTGGAGAAGGTCAAGGGTGTTGGGCTTCCCAACTTCTTATTTCGTCCAGTAATTTTGAGCCTATTGCAGATGCTGGTGGACCCAATCATTGAGAGGAGCTTGGATGACCCCTTTCTCATGCCAGACTATTCCATTTCCTCCAACTCAGAAAGAGATTTTATATATAGCTTCAGTCTGATGCTATACATATTTTTATATCCGCTCCTATTGTATTCGCTCTGTTATCCATGTTGATTTTTATATAAATAAGAGAATTTATTCACTGTAACCGAACTATAATCTTCGTCTAGTCTTTGCACCACCTCTGTGTTCCGTGTTAGAATCTCCAAGCCATCCTTCAATCATGTCTCAGAAGATCAAAAAACGCGCCCGAGAGTCGGAAGCTCTGTCAGTCTCCACTAATGTCCAGGAGGCGAAACGCTTCCACGACGAAGAAACAGACCGGTTTTGTCATCTTTTTTTATTAGACAAAATGCTATCACAAGAAGAAGGGGAATGTGCTCCCAGTGAGGAGGTCGTAAATGGAGTCATGAAAATCCTAGAGGAACAGATTGGCACGACTTCTTTAAATTTTTATCCCTCCTCAAACTCTGGGTATAATTCAACATCCTTCGATATTTCTAGTTTCCAAGAAGGTAAACCCTTGCTTTGGTCTCGGGGGTTGAGTTTTTTTGTCTACTCGAGGCTTCAGACGATGAGCTCGGCATTCCCCTGAGCCCGGATCTAGACTTTTATGACGAAATCTGGCAATCTACCAAAGAAACGTCGACGGTTTGTTAGAAAATACGGATCTGAAATCGCTAAGTGAAATCTGGTACTTTGAGGATGACTTTGAAAGTTATCAACAGTCTGAGTGGTATGAACATGCCTATGAAGGAAGTGAGCTGCAGGATTATATGATCAGATATTTTGTTCGCCAAGACATGTATTTTGATGGTGAATTTTCTGCGATAGGGACTTTGGAAACTGAGCTTTGCTTGTAATAAACACAAGGGCTCATTAAGGATGTATAAGACTTCAACTTGGAGAAAATTTCATTATTTGAATAGGTTGGAAAACTGTTCCAAGGAATTTCCATAATTGTTGCGAACTTGTATCATATATTGAATGCAGAAGAGATTTTAACACCGTCTTTTCCTTGATTAAAAAGTAACGCAGTATACTCTGCCAAACTTCCACCATTTCAATGCCCATAGAAAGCGGCAATGGACCGCACCCGAAGCTTTCAAAATCCTGCTACTTTAGAATGGAACATCACTACTTTATAGACATATTTATACTAGTCAATACTGACATTGAAAATGGCAATTCTTGTGCACATTTGTCTCTTTTGTTGGATATTGAAGCCATTAAATCATAAGCTAGGTAATTACATTCCACTTCCAACATTGAGTAGACCATGAGAGTTGGTTTTGATGGACTTTCTCAAAGGATTATTAATAACCATGACCATCTTTAATAACCATGACCATCTCATGCTATTTATAGATTTCCTTAGAAGAATAATGATCCTGATACCTTGCAATCATATTATTTTGATGCCACAAGCAACTTAGTTTTTCTTCAATAAAGTTTCATTGCATTTTCATTTACCATCAACGATTATGTTTGACTATAACAAGAGATTCCTAAGGTACTTCTAGCAAGCATTAAGGGAATTGGTGGATACCAAGTTGAATAAATTTCACCATAGTAAAAATTGGCATTTGAAGGCATAATATATTAACTTTAACCATCAACATTTGAAGGCATAAGATATTAAATTTAACCATCTACATCCAAAGGCATACGATATTAATATCTCTTATGTGTAATGCCATTATAATCATGCAATAGATAGTGTGACATTCACTTCACGTTTTGATGCATGCCTTGAATTCTCATTGAAGGATTCATTAGCCATTTAATGACCCTTTCCAAAAGCAACAATGATGAAAGGAGACTCAAGAATATACGATGATTAAGTTGAAGAATCTATGAGGAAGAGTCGAAACAAGCATAGGGCCATACATGATTAACATCACACATATTACCAATTTTTCACGAGATATATAGTTAATGTTTACCTTTAGAAAGAGCACTTCAAGGAGAAGGAAATAGAGTTTAGAGTGAATATCTAAGTCTATATATGAATTCATTGAGTGTTCAACATAGATTGCCTAAAGATCTACAAGCCATTGATGTTAGAGGGTGAAAATGATTCTACCATGTCAATTAATCTTGTAGACACCATTGAAGTTAGCACACAGCTAGAGAAAGACACAAGTTTGCAATGCAAGGAGAAAACATGAAAACATTGAACCTTCAAAATTTATCAAATTGGGAAAGGGTAATTTACGAGGCCAACAATCGGTAGATATAAGAATAAATCAAGCAAAACTACCCCAAACTATAAAGAAAATTATTGGGACTATTAGCTCTCAATGAAGGAGGTTTGATCCTAGAGGAGTTTAGGGTTAAAGTAAGTCTATATCACTAAAGCCACGCTAAATAAATCTTCTATGAGGTTACCTGTGCACTTGGGTCATGATTGTTAAAGGAGAATGTTTATATTTGGTGAAGGAGGATCATGTATAAAAGTGCCATTTTCTCCATTTAAATTCAAAATCACGCCTATGTGTTGGGTGCTATGGTTTTTCATAGTATTTTTGCCAAACTCTATTTTATAAACATGCATGTTGTGGATTCTACTTTGCCACAAAGT
>JZKD02S0032045.1:84407-109468 GCA_000966675.3 Picea glauca
GTGAGGGAAAAACATTTTTAGAGTTTTTAAAAATGTTGGGAATTAAGCTGCAGGATACCACATGGATTACTCACTCCTTATTTGTGGCATTAGATTGCTAGTTTTTGTTTGAATGCATATCTGAATGGGGTATATAATATAGTTAAGTGGAGGACTGTACAATTATTAACCTAATCTAAATATATAAATTCAATAGGTAAAGAAGCTGGATGATGTTGACATTGAGAAAGACTTTTATTTTATTTTACTAATGTTGGATTCTAAGCATTGATAAAACTTTGTGTAATCTTAGTTTAATGAAATGCATGTAAAGAGAAACATCAGCGTTCATTGGCTTGATCAATGCATGAAACAATAAATTTGGGCAAATTGTGGGACTTCATTTGATGCATATATCTATGTTGGAGTTATTGATGATATGAAGGAAACATGTTATTTTTGGTTGATGTTGGGACAGTACTGGGCAAGAATAGCTTAGTGAAGATAGAGCATGGAAAACATGGGGCAACAAAAAGAGTTAAAGCCTTGAAGCATTACATACACCTTTTTTGAGTAGTATTTGACCTTGAAACTACAAAAAGAACGAACCTCAAATTCCTTTAGGAGAATAGTGAGTAGAGAAATTTCACTTAGACTTGAATTGTGCACAAAACACTCATATATCAAACTTCCAACAAAGTTAGAGAGATAACATTGGTTGGCTATCCGAGAACAAATACTTTCAATTGCATTTCCATTTGGTTTACTATGTGTAAGTTACAAAGAGAAGATCCAACCAATTATCTGAATCATAGGTTCAATAAAGAAAGGTCCTTGCAAACATTATAACAACACAAATCCATGTATAGGGAAAGAGATGAACAAAGGCCTACTGACCTTTCTAAAGATAAATAACTTTGTACAAGCCTGAAAAAATAGCTCAGAAGATAAATCCATAAGGGATCCATGTCGGTGAAGTGAGTAGGCTATAAGTCTTTCATTTACATATCATAAGCTATCAGAGCAGTTGTATCCTTGAACATGACACAACTGCTAGAAGTTTGAAGAGAACATTGTAGACCTCAACATTGAAAAATCAAGAAAAGAAAATTTAGAAGACTTAAGGACCAACACTACTTATGCGCATATACGAAAGTGGTCAGCTTTCGTATATGCGCATATACAGAAATGGTCAACTTCTATATATGTGCATATATGGAAGCGGTCAATTTCTGTATATGCACATATACAGAAGCGACCAACTTCCGTATATCTGCATATATGGAAATGGTCAACTTCCATATATGCGCATATATGGAAATGGTCGGCTTGCGTATATGTGCATATACAGAAGCGGTCAGTTTCCATATATGCACATATACAGAAGCGGTCAGCTTCCGTATATGCGCATATATGGAAATGGTCAGCTTCCATATATGCACATATACAGAAATGGAAGGCTTATGTATATGCGCATATACAGAAGCGGTTAGTTTTCATATATGCATATATACGGAAGCGGTCAGCTTCCATATATACACATATATGGAAATGGTCGGCTTCCGTATATGCGCATATATTGAAATGGTCGGATTTCGTATATGTGCATATACGGAAGCAGCCAACTTCTGTATATGCGCATATATGGAAGTTGACCGCTTCCGTATATGCGCATATACGAAAGCCGACTTCTTTTGTATATGGACATATATGAAAGTCAACCATTTCCGTATATGCACATATACGAAAGTTGGTCGCTTCCGTATATGTGCATCAACTTCAATATATGTGCATATACAGAGTGGTCAAATTTCATATATGTGTCATATATATACGGAAGACGACCATGTCCATATATGCACATATATGGAAGCCGACCATTTCTGTATGTGTGCATATACGGAAGAAGACCGCTTCCGTATATGCACATATACGGAAGCTGACCATTTTCGTATATGCACTTATACAAAAGGTGACCTCTTCCGTATATGTGCATATATGGAAATGGTCAACTTTCGTATATGTGCATATACGGAAGTGGTCAACTTCCATATATGTGCATATACAGGCATGGTCAACTTCCGTATATGCACATATACAGAAATGGTCATCTTTTGTATATGCATATATACGGAAGCCGACCAGTTCTGTATATGCGCATATACAGAAGTGATCAACTTTCGTATATATGCAGTATATGCACATATATGGAAGTTGACCACTTCCATATATGTGCATATACAGAACTGGTCAACTTTCGCATATGTGTCATATATGCACATATACAAAAGTTGACCACGTCTGTATACGCACATATAAAGAATTTTACCACATCCGTATATGCACATATACGAAAGTTGACCACTTTTGTATATGTGCATATAAGGAAATGGTCAACTTCCATATATGCAGAAGCGGTTGGGTTCCGTACATGCGCATGTATGGAAAAAATCTGCCAAAATCTCTTCCCATTCTTAGCCCAAGATTTGCATCCTATTTTGAGTTTTATCCTCAGCCTTCCCCTCCAGCCTTTCTCCTTATGCAACCCTTCCTCCTTCCCTTGGTGATATGTTGGTTGCGAGAAGACAACATAGGATTGATGCACTTGGAGCCACGATAGAGGAGCCTGGACTTGGTTCGTGGAATGGTTTCCAACAAAGATTGTAATTCTTTTTATATTGAAATTGAATAAAAGAGTTCATGCTTGTCCCAAAACCCTATGTTTACATGCTTTTGTTAATTTGTGCATTTATATCTATGTCTAAAATTTTAAAGTGATCAATAAAGATTGCATATGTTGTTGAGCTGTATTCCTAACCTTTTGTAGGTCATCTTTGGGAGGAGACCCATGATCTAGGAGGCGAAAATAAGTGAAAGAGGTCAACACCAACCGCAAGCTGACCACTTCTGTATATGTGTGTATATGGAATCCAACCATTTTCGTATATGTGCTTATATGGAAGTGCTCAGTTTCTGTATATGTGCATATACATAAGTGGTCGGCTTCTGTATATGTGCATATACAGAAGTTGACCACTTACATATATGGTTGGATTACGTATATGCGCACATATATAGAAGTGGTCGACTTACGTATATATACGGAAGTGGTCGGCTTACATATATGCGCATATATACGAAATCTGACCACTTCCGTATATGCGCATATACGTAAGCCGACCATTTCCGTATATGCGCATATACGGAAGCGGTCGACTTCTGTATATGCGCATATACAAAAGTAGTCAGATTTTGTATATGCACATATACGGAAGTGGCCAGCCTTCGTATATACCACTTTCGTATATGCGCATATACGTAAGCCGATCATTTCCATATATGCGCATATACGGAAGCGGTCAGCTTCTGTATATGCGCATATAAGGAAATGGTCGGCTTACATATATGTGCATATACGGAAGCAGAAATCTGACCATTTCCCTATATGTGCATATATGGAAGTTGAACGCTTCCGTATATACGCACATACAAAATTGGTCAGCTTCCATATATGCGCATATACAGAAGCCGATTTCTGTATATGTGCATATACGGAAGCCGACCATTTTCGTATATGCTTATATACGAAAGCGGCCAGCTTCCCTATATGCGCATATAGGGAAATAGTCGGCTTTCGTATATGTGCATATATGGAAATGGGCATATCTAGCTATATGCCCATTTTTGTATATGCGCATATAGAGAAGTGGTGAACTTCCATATATGTGTGTATACGAAAGCCAACCATTTTTGTATATGTGCTTATACAGAAGTGGTCGTCTTCCATATATATGCATATATGGAAGTGGTCAGTTTCTGTATATGTGCATATACAGAAGTGGTCGGCTTTTGTATATGCACATATACAGAAGTTGACCACTTCCATATATGGTCAGCTTACGTATATGTGCATATATACGGAAGTGGTCTACTTACGTATATATACGAAAGTGGTCAGCTTACATATATGTACATATATATATGAAATCCGACCACTTCCGTATATGCGCATATACATAAGTCGACCATTTCCGTATATGCGCATATACAGAAGCGGTCAACTTTTGTATATGTTCATATACGAAAGTGATCAGATTTTGTATATGAACATATACGGAAGTGGCCAACTTCCGTATATACCACTTTTGTATATGCGCATATATGTAAGCCGACCATTTCTGTATATGCGCATATACGGAAGTGGTCAGCTTCTGTATATGTGCATATATGGAAATGGTCAGCTTACATATATGCGCATATACGAAAGCCGACTATTTCCCTATATGCGCATATACGAAAGCATAAATCTGACCATTTCCCTATATGCGCATATACGGAAGTTGACTGCTTCTGTATATGTGCACATACAGAATTGGTTGGCTTCCATATACAGAAGTTGATTTCTGTATATGCGCATATATGGAAGCCGACCATTTTCGTATATGCGCATATACGGAAGCGACCAACTTATCCTTTGGACTATATATGGATAGTTTGAAACAAATAGTTGTTGGGTTTCACTCTTGTGGAGAATTCCCACAAGCTTAATCAAATAATGAGATAAAACATCGAGTGTGTGACCATTTCCCTATATGCACATATACGGAAGCGAAAATCTGACCATTTCCCTATATGAACATATACAGAAGCTGACCACTTCTATATATGTGCACATATAGAATTGGTTGGCTTCCATATATGCGCATATACAAAAGCTAATTTTTGTATATGCGCATATACAAAAGCCAACCATTTCTGTATATGCGCATATACAGAAGCGGCCAACTTCTCCTTTAGATTATATATGGATAGTTTGAAACAAATAGTTGTTGGGTTTCACTCTTGTGGAGAATTCCCACAAGATTAATCAAATAATGAGATAAAACATCGAGTGTGTGACCATTTCCCTATATGCGCATATATGGAAGCGAAAATCTGTCCATTTCCCTATATGCGCATATACGAAAGCTGACCGATTCCGTATATACACACATACATAATTGGTTGGCTTCCATATATGCGCATATACAGAAGCCGATTTATGTATATGCACATATACGAAAACGGCCAACTTCCCATATATACGCATATACAAAATTTGACCACTTTCGTATATGCGCATATACAGAAGTTGACCGCTTCCATATATGCGCATATACGGAAATGGTCGGCTTATGTATATGCGCATATACAGAAGTGGTCAGATTTCGTATATGTGTGTATATATGTAAGACAACCACTTTCGTATATATGCACATATACGTAAGCCGACCATATATGGAAGTGGTCAACTTCTGTATATGCGCATATACAGAAGCCGACCACTTCTGTATATGCACATATACAGAAACTGAGCACTTCCGTATATGCGTATATATGGAAGCCGACCACTTATGTATAAGCACATATACGAAAATGGTCAGCTTCCGTATACACACATATATGGAAGTTCACCAATTCTCTATATGCACATATAAGGAAGCCAACCATTTCCCTATATGCGCATATAGGGAAATGGTCGGCTTCCGTATATGTGCATATATGGAAATGGGCATATCTAGGTATATGCCCATTCTGTATGTGCACATATACGGAAATGGTCAGCTTCCATTTCCATATATGCGCATATATACGAAAATGGTCGTATATACAAAAATGGAAGCCAACCATTTCAGTATATGCACATATACGGAAGCCGACCATTTCCCTATATGCGCATATAGGAAAGTTGGTCGCTTTGGTATATGTGCATATACAGAAATGGTCAGCTTCCGTATATACGCATATACAGAAATAAGATTATGTATATGTGCATATATGGAAGCCGACCAATTCTGTATGTGCGCAAATACAGAAGCGATCAGCTTCCGTATATGCGCATATAGGGAAATGGCCATATTTTCACTTCCGTATATGCGCATATACGGAAATGGTCGACTTTAGTATATGCACATATACGTAAGCTGGCCATTTCCATATATGCGCATATACATAAGCTGACTGCTTCCGTATATGCGCATATACGGAAATGGTCTTCTTACGTATATGTGCATATACAAAAGTGGTATACACAAAAGCTGACCACTTTCGTATATGCACATATACAAAATCTGACCACTTTCGTATATGCGCATATACATAAATTGACCGCTTCCATATATGCGCATATACGGAAATGGTCGGCTTATGTATATGCGCATATACGGAAGTGGTCAGATTTCGTATATATGCGCATATATGTAAGCCGACCACTTCCGTATATATATGTAAGTCGACCACTTTTGTATATATGCACATATACATAAGCCGACCATATATGAAAGTGGTCAACTTTTGTATATGCGCATATACAGAAGTCGACCACTTCTGTATATGCACATATACAGAAACTGACCACTTCTGTATATGCGTATATATGGAAGCCGACCACTTCTGTATAAGCACATATACGAAAATGGTCGACTTCCGTATACATACATATATGGAAGTTCACCACTTCTCTATATGCGCATATACAAAAGTGGTCGGCTTCCGTATATGTGCATATTTGGAAATGGTCGGCTTCCTACACACAAGAAACTAGATGGAAATTAAATCGAATGTCTATGTTCTCAAATATCCAACCAATGCTAGCTCTTTAACTCTGTTGGAAGTTTGAATTTTGGGTATTTTTGGAACAATGCAAGTCTAAGTGTAATTTCTCCACTCACTATTCTCCTGAAGGCATCTGAGGTTGGTTTTGTTTGTAGTGTCAAGGTCAAATACCACTCAAAGAAGGTGTATGGAATACTTCAAAGGTTGAGCTCTTTCTATTACCTCATTTTTTCCATGCTCTATCTTCATGAATATTCTCTTTCCTAGTAATGTCCCAACATCAACAAAACATGGCATTTTTCCTTCATACCACTAATAACCCCAACATAGATATATATATCTAAATGAAGTCCAACAATTTTCTAAAAATATTTTTTTCATCGAGGTAAGATAATGGATTTTAATGCTACTCTCAACATACATTTCAGTGACCTAAGATTTACACATTGTTTTATCAATGCTTAGATTCCATCATTAATAAAATATAGAAATGTATTGTTGAACGTCAACATCATCCAACTTTGTTAAATAAATATATATATTTAGATGAGAGTAACAATTTTACAATCTGCTACGGGGAAAATCCCCCTATACTGGGTCTAAGGTAAAGGCAGAGTGCTAACTCCCTTAAAAAATTGTTCTACCCTTAAGCTACCCCAAAACCAACTAAACTAAGTGATGAGAAAGAACGTTGATGTTTCTCTTTACATGCATTTCAGTAAACTAAGATTACACAAAGTTTTATCAATGCTTAGAATCCAACATTAATAAAATAAAATAAAAGTCTTTCTCAATGTCAACATCACCCAACTTCTTTACCTATTGAATTTATATATTTAGATTAGGTTAAGAATTATACAATCCTCCACTTAACTATATTATATATCCCATTGAGATATGCATTCAAACAAAAACTAGCAATCTAATGCCACAAATAAGGAGTGGGCAATCTATGTGGTATCCTGCAGCTTAATTCCCAACATTTTTAAAAACTCTAAAAATGTTTTTCCCTCACATATAAGACAACACTCGGTTATAAAATGACCCACGGAGCAAGGGGTGGCTCCATAATTCATGTACAACCCATATGGCTATATGGGTGAGATAAAATTCCTAGCTAAGAAATCAAGTCAAACAACAAGGGAAATTTAACTCGAGCTTGTGTAAAATTCACGACCTAACTATGAGATGAATCATCCATGCAAAAAAACTAATCTCAGAGGAGTGTTAATTTTCCCCAGACAATGAGAAAATCACTGAGAGGGATGTTAATTCATCATGGGAAACACGAAAACAACTTAGGGGAATGTTAGTTCGACCCAGGCAATGAGAAAATGACTCGAGGTGAGAGAGAACAACTCTTTGGAAAGAGAAAAATGCCCAACAGTCTCAAAACGAAATGGTTGCTAAATTTAGGAGGTTAAAATTAGAAATTGGCCAGATATGGAGTATCATCTCTATTATCTCAACTTTCGATCTCCTTTGGACTATATATGGATAGTTTGAAACAAATAGTTGTTGGGTTTCACTCTTGTGGAKAATTCCCACAAGCTTAATCAAATAATGAGATAAARCATYGAGYSTSTGAGGCATTKTCCMAAGWTACACAWTTGCAGGGAAATCCATTTAAGAAAAAATATTTGACTACTCATGCCTCTCATTTACACTCTCACTATTCACTAGTAGTCACTAAAACCAGAACTAAAACATAAATACACAGAGCACATTCACATAAAAATCTTAGAGAAATTCAAAACATAATGGAAACCATATTTACCCTACAAACCCAAATGGGAAAACCATCTTCGAATGGGGGATCGATTCTTCATTCTGGAAATCTTTGGTTACATTGCTTTCATGGATTTCTATGTCTCCTCTCTTTCCCAAAAAGAACATTGACAGTAAAATTTATGAAGGAAATAGGGAGACCTAGGGATAGAGGGAAGGCCAACAACCATTACCCTTCACTTCTCATTTCCTAACCTTCTCTCCCATTCATTTTTCTAATTCCATTTAATTATCATTTCCCAACCTCAAGAGCCTTAAAACATTCCTCATACCAACACATAAGTTCTCTAAGTGGGATATGGGATATGGTTACCATTAATTGATTTTGGGCATTGGTGATGGGTGTAAGGGCCTAAACCATGGTCAAAAAGTGAAACAGGGGCCTTATGTATGAAAAAAAACCTTATAGGCATCAAGTGCTATGAGCAAGGTCTCCAACCATGACATTTTCCCTCTTTATGGAGGCTTTGATCCCGAAGCCGTATTCGAGACACCATTTCCTAATAGGACCATGCCTAGGAGAGGAAAATAGGTTCTAATGTCAAACCTTTCGTTATGAAAAATAGGTTCTAAAATAGATCTTGATGCAAAAGGTGAAGGAAATTTTGCAAAGTTATGAATATGTGTACTAAGAATGCATGCATGTTCTTATAAATTTAAAAAGATGGGAAGAGTGCATCTTTTCCTCGACTTATTGGATGAGTTGTTTGCTTTTGTTTTAGCTTAGGAAGAGTTGTATAAATAAAAACACATCTATTTTCCCAACTCCTTATTCTTATCTTTGTTTTCAACTACTCTTTTAAATATGATCCACATAATCATTGTTAATGAAGTTGTATACACTTATAAAGATTTGTATGCATATTTTAAATATAAGATTTTTTAAGAAAAAAACATTGTTTTCTATTTTTAATTGATTTTTATTACATTATCATAATTAGCTTAATTACAAAGTCAACATTAAAAAATATGGAAAATAGTGACTCAAATTTGTTTCAAAAAAATTGTCATTTTAATACTAAATGGATGCCTTAATATAAACATATACATTATATTTTAGAGAAAAATTAACATATCAATACCAATGTTAAAAGAATGTGAAAAATTTTATGAATTTTACAAAGTTTCCATAAATAAAAATTATATATTCTAAAAACTTATTTATTTTCGTAAGTTCCAACCTTTTATACCATATTTTAATAAATTGTTGATATACTTTTAATTTTTTTTGAGTAAACATATTATTTTTCCAAATTTCCATTAAAACTAAAAAGTTTAACTTACATCAACCTTGTCACATATAAGAAATGGTGGACTATGTTCACTTTTTTATTAATACTAATAATAATAATCTAGGCATAACTATTTGACTGTTAAAATTTACATAAATATATATACCTTACCTCTATATTATACTCTAAACTTTACCCTATACTATACCCCTAGGCTGTATAGAAGTAACAAAATGTATAGCAAACCTTTGTAAAGGAAACATGGAACACTCCAAAGGGCATTGTCCATTAAATTGTGTACTCCCAACAAATTTGCATCTCAAATCCGTCAAAATTGGATGAAGTTTGTTTTGGTTTATTAACATTGAACAAATTAGGATATACTATACCCCTAGGCTGTATAGAAGTAACAAAATGTATAGCAAACCTTTGTAAAGGAAACATGGAACACTCCAAAGGGCATTGTCCATTAAATTGTGTACTCCCAACAAATTTGCATCTCAAATCCGTCAAAATTGGAGTTATAGAGCATTCTTGAGATATGTCATTGCCTTCAGCCTTTACACGAAGTCTTTCACTCACGTAAAGTAAGAGGCGGGCAAGGTTATCCCTTTCACCGGCAGACTTCTCGAAAGTAAGGTCGTCCCGGGCCTGAACCTAAAGTCAGGGAAGGGGTAATGGAAAAGCTAGCTTTGAGGGGAAGAAATGCCTACTCACCTTGGCCAGTAAGACTTCTTTTTGATCCGTCAAAATTGGATGAAGTTTGTTTTGGTTTATTAACATTGAACAAATTAGGAATTGAAAAGGAATCGATGTTTTGTCACTATGCCACATCCAGTGAGTTTGTAATGTGGATTGAAATTCCACATCCAGTGGGCTGCTCTGTCACTGAGATATATGCCATCCGCGATGAGGGAGTCCAAGTTTAGAGCGTGGACTAATATTCTAACATAGTTTTGTTTAAAAGGTTGGAAATAATTTTTTTTAGAGAGAAAACCATTTCATGTTATTACATTTTAAGACTAGATTGATCCGTCACTCCAGTGAAAAGTTTGATAAGAAATTTATGACAGGCGTTTCAGAGGTTGACACAAATTGATTAATCCTTTTTTTAATAAATATAACAATGGTAGTACAAGCTGATACTGAAACTGGAGCTCTGTGTGCCCCACGTTTATTGTGCCTTCACAAAAACAATGAATAATCAGAGCGCCGAATGAGATGAAATGGGTTGGGTTTGGTAACGGTTGCTGATGGAGAATGAAGATGGCTCGAAGAATTTGTCTTCCAGAATTTGTTTAGTCAAAACCCTGTTGGCCTGGTCTGTTAGGTTGATTCCGTCCCAGATGATGTAAGAAGCCGGATCCGAACAGGAGCCCACTGACTTGCGGTTAACATAGCCCATAAGTCCACATTGTGCCGCCCAGGCGAAGCTGTATTTTCCTCCTACTCCATAGCAAGCTGTATTTTCCTCCTACTCCATAGCAAGATTGAGTGGTGGCCTTGAATCCTACAGATACAGAAACCATTTAGCAGAATTAATATGCTGAAATTTAAATGTGCAGGGCTTAATATATGCAAGAGTAGTAAAGGAAATTTACAGTTATAAATCAATTAAAAAAGCTTTAAAGACCAATAAATCAAATTGAGAAATCTTTAAAGACCAATGGACAGCCCATGCTACAAATTAGCAACCTTGGGAAGAATAGTCTGTTTGTCGAAGTCGTTGCCCCCAGCTCATTTCAAATTCGAAAATAGGGCGCGGAGGAAATAATGTACAACTCGTCTCATTTGAAATATCCTGCTAATTTCAAATTCAAAAATGGACGCGGAGGGAATAACGTACAACTCGTCTCATTTGAAATATCCAGCTAATTTCAAATTCAAAAATGGGCGCGGAGGGGCATTCACGCCGTTCATTAAATGAGTGATTACGCCGTTTACTGTCCACAACGTTGTGTCATGTCGTCTGGTTGGGTGAGCTACCGGAGGATGGAGCCGGAGTCGGAAAAGGGCGCAGCATGGATGCGCGGGCATCCGGTCTGCAGAGTCTTAAAGACTCTACAGCAGGCTGGATATTGCTCGCCATGAGATGGTAGAGCTTGGAGCTTGGATTGATATGACATGTCTGACAGTCCGAATGCCGCCACCGCCACCGCCACCAGGTCGATCAATCGGCACCATTTTTAAAGTTTCTAGCCAACTACGAGTTATGGGACTGCATTGAATAAGCAGTAAATACAGAACTTCCAAATGAGTCTATTTCAAAATTGACAACGATGTTATTTTCATTTTGAGGTATAATTAAATCAACATGGCTGGCGTTGAGCAGGACAGTTTCTGAAATTTGGGCTGAGAGGTTTTGTTGCACGTTATGTTTGACTTAATATGAGCTGATAAGGTAGATAATGTGTAATTCCAACACCGCAAATGGCACTCGACTTCTTCTATAACTGCAAATGCGTGTACTTTATCATCATCAACACAAACAATGGTGCCACACTTTTCACATCATTTTTCCTTGCAAATCTATAAAATTGCCTTGAGATTTCAAATGTCAGAAACTCTTTTAATTTAATTTCCCTGGACTGCAGACTCAGGTCATCTTTTATGTTATATCTTATACACCCCACCTGAGTCTGTTACAGGCCGGTGCATCATTAGTTTGTGAAGATCCTTTGTATAACTATAAACCCTATGTGGGTAAAGATGTGTTTGATTCTGAGTCCATTCCTGAATGAGCTCTATCTGAGAATCCAAGAAGGGACAGGAAGTTTTCTACAATCATCAGTACAGGTTCGATTCTCAGTGAATGGGCTCGATCCAACAATCCAGGAAGAAGTTGCAGGAGTTTTAATCTCCTTTTTAAAATTAAGTGGTTTTATTTCAGAAAAGGTATAAACATGGATCCAAAAGAGAACGCAGAGGTAGAGATCCCTTCCTACTTCATATGTCCAATATCTATGCAGATAATGAGAGAGCCCATTACAGTTTGCACTGGAATCACATACGATCGAGAGAGTATGGAGAAATGGATATATTCTTGTGGTAAGAGCACATGCCCTGCAACGATGCAAGTGATGTCCAACTACAATATGGGCCGCCGAAACTAATGAATTTCGGATCTTCTCGAGGGAGAGAGAATCTTAGTGAGTTGCTATGGTGACTGAGAGGGTACTGTGTACCGTGGTGCACTAAGATAATTGAGAGGTCAGAAAGAGAAGAGAGCCATGGATATGGGGACGATGGAGATGGGGTTTAAACAAAGGACGTGTAGATTCAAGACCAATTGCGTTTTCTGTGGCAGGAGCTCGGGAAAAAAAGTCGAGCTATCAAACCACTACAATTGAACTCGAAAATGAACTGGTAATTAATATGAACTCTCATTTTATTTAGTCTATTTTGTGTGCTTGTCATCTGGAATTTTGTGGCTTAGAAATAAATAATATCTTGGTCTATTTTTTGTGATTGTCATCTAGAATTTTGTGGCTCAGAAATAAATAATATCTAAAACTCTTACTCTTGATATCATGAAGTATTTGGAAACTTTTTTCTCCTTGAACCATGATAATAATATATTGATTAAATTATCTCCTACTTGAAAGCCGATATTTATTTTTAATAAATTTAGAGTCCTTTTCTTCCTTAAACCTTGAATACAATTCATAATTTTTTTATGAAATACTATCAGTGACATGAAATCCCATGTTGATTTTTATACATTTAGAGGCTTTTTTTTCCTTTAACTTCAAATACAGCTGCAAATTCATTAAATAGAGATGTCAAAAATAATATTGACCAGCCTATGTTTATTTGTGTGCATATAAAGGCTTTTCCTTCCTTTAACCTCAATACAACAAAACATTCTTCAGTGGAAACCCAAAGAAATAATATCTATCAGCTCTGAAAAAACATCTTTCTGTAAAGTCTTATAGATTTAGAGAATTCTCAGTAGCATTAGACTCTTATACATCTAGAGACATTTTCTTTCTTAAGCATAGTAGGTAGATTTTAGGCCGGATTTACAATGTGTCTCTATTTTTTAGGTTTTTTTATTTTTATTTTAATAATCATATGAGGTGGAAAAATTTATGTTCGAGGAAATGTGAAATAGGCCGGACTTACAATGTCTCTCTATTTTTTAGGTTTTTTTATTTTTATTTTAATAATCATATGAGGTGGAAAAATTTATGTTCGAGGAAATGTGAAATCTTATTTTTAAATTACTGTAAAAAATAATTTTCAATTCGTTGATGAAATCTTTGGTCTGAAAGTAGAATAGAAGTGTTGATGAAATCTTTGGTCTGAAAGTAGAATAGAAGTGGAGGAAACGCTAAGCTTGTTGGAGGGAATGTGAAATCCTATTTTTAAATTACTGTAAAAAAATAATTTTCAATTGGTTGATAGAATCTTTGGTGTGAAAGTTGAATAGAAGTGGAGAGATGTTTTTAAAAAACTTATAATTAGGAGGTATGAAGGAGGCATCTCCTACATTCCTAGATTTAAGTACATCCTTGCAAAAATGGATCGCAAACTAAAATCTTGAACATATTAGTTTCTTCTCAAAACTTATTCATTACTGATTCTTCTCAAAACTTATTCATTACTGAAGGACACATATTAGTTTCTTATCAAAACTTCTTCATTACGGAAGGGCACACTTTTAGAGTGAAGGGCACATTTTAGAGAGAACGTTCTTTGAAGGATAATATGTAAACCCAAAACGTAAAAAAAAAAATTGTTTGACGGGTAAAAGTGAATTTAAATTCCAACCCTGCATGCGACTCACATGCCGTCTCCGGTCTAATTAAATAATCCACTTTCGATCGCTTATTCAACATGTGCACAATGACTAACACTCCACAGTCGATTTTGACTGGAATTTTCAAATCGAGTGCGACTTTTTCGTTCTTTGACTAATAAATCAATATCATCTGGAAGGTACAGAAATATCGTATCACTGTACAACGCATCTTACAATATAAACTCCTACTTGCATGGGGCTCCAGTATTCATACTCTATAGTACATTTTCACTGCTATAGCAGATTATCAGAGGCGTTGTATTCTATGCCATATATTCTCCTCCTCTGCGAAATCTGTCGAAGGCTGGCTTCTTCGTAATCTCCTTCAGAATGCGCCACTTGATTCGTTTGCTACACAGAGTTACCGATATCCATCCCTCCAGGCGGCCATTGGCATTTGTCAAGATAGAGAAGAATGAGAGAAGTAGAAAGAATTCAAACGGTAAGAAGAGAAGTAGAAAGAATTCAGATGGTAAGAAGAATGACAATATTGTTCCCAAGGGATTTTTTCCTGTGTATGTTGGGAATGATATTCTTACCAGATTTGTGCTAGATGCCAGTGTTCTCAACCATCCCCTATTTGCAGAGCTACTGGAAGCTTCTCTAAAGGAATTCGGATACGAGCACGAGGGGGCTCTCAGAATTCCCTGTGATGTCTTCTTGTTTAAGAGGATTGTTAATCTCATTAACAGCTGACATCCAGCGACATCAATTTCTCATGAATGATTTTGATAGGCTTCTACTCTTTTGTAATGAATCTATCTAAATTCCATTAATGAATGGATAGTTTATACATGTATAAACAATATCCAATTTGCTAGAAACCCACATGGACTCGAACCCTAGGTGAGTTGGCTTAATTCTAATTCATTCATAAGTAATTCTAATAAATTAAAAAAAAAATCATCTAAAATGATAGATTAATAAAAGGTTCAATAAAAAATATACTAAGCCTCTGGTTATATAGACATGACAAGTTCACGTGATATGCTAAAAGCTCAAACATCTCACATCACAAGAACTTTCGTCCGCCATTTGTACAACTTTTTGTTTATCGTTCTATTGAGGAAGACACCTGTGCATACGACGTTGTGTTGTTAAACATCTCACATTGTAATTTTTAAAACTTGTTGTTTGTTCCCATGTGTAGATATTGGTTGTTTAAAAGTTTTATATTTACAATTTTTTTTATTAAAATTTACTTAAATAATAATTATTTTTTATTTAAATTGTATTTTTAATATATATATAATTTTTTGTTATGATTTATACAGATTTAATTACTTAAATTTGCAGTTCTAATAATTTTTATTCTAATAAAATTGATAGAAAAATATGTCCTCAAAAATACTAAAAAATAAAATGTTTATTATATACTACCATTAAAATGTTTATTCTATGCTACCATTTTTTCACATGAGATATTGAGCTCCTAGTTAAAGGTTAATCTGTACTTGTTCAGCTATATCATAAGGACTCTTCAAAGCTTTTAGTAACACTTAAAGATTGGGTTTTGAAATAATCAAAAGTGGAAATGTTTGGTTAATTACAAAAATATTTAGAAAGGTGGTTTGGGATTTTTAAGTATGCAGCATTCCTTTGGAATTGATCGTCTTTCCCTTTTCATAGTAAATTTATACAATTATTTTAAATATAAAATTCATGGCATATCTATATTATAGTGTAAAGTAAAATATGATAATTAAAATATGCATACCCAAACAAAAATAGCATTAATTATAATTAATTACAAATTAATAAAGAAATTAAAATTAAGATATTAAATATATATTTCTCAAAATTGAGCATCCAATCTAAAGGAATTTTTTATTGTGAGGTTGGGTGTCTCTCCTAGTAGGTGATTTTACCTATTAGAAACCCCCAAAAAATTGACATCTACATTGTTCAAAGGGAGTTTATATTTAAAGATTTGTTGTATTCCCTTGTAAATTTCAAGGGATAAATATTAGTGAAAACAGGGCAGCTATGTTGTAGAAAGTTTTTACTATGAGGTTTTAGAACCATCTAAATTCAAAGATACCAATATTATGAATTATGAAGTTAGGTACAAGTAATTATAAATTTGGAAAAATAAATACTCTTATACATGAAATTTATATTGAAGAAGTTTACACTAGGAAGGTGGTTACCATAAAATGTGGAATATAAGATCAAGGAGGTTTAGGCTTATATTAGGAGATCAATCACATATCTTAAAAAAATTGGTAAAATAGATATGTGATTGTTTCATAAACTACCAAGGATATTGGGCATGTGCAAGCTAATGATGGTCTCTCATGAGTGATGACGTGCTAGTGGCAATGCAAACATGGAAAAACAACAATTTGTTGAGAGATTATTCAAGGTACAATTACAATGAATTTGAATATGGTGTAACAATATGAAATGTAGAAAATTGAATTAGTTTTGCGAATACATAATTTTATTTATAGAAATTGTGAATAACTATGTGAAGTTTTAGTTTTTCTAACAATGGTATGTTATTTTCCAAGCAAAATATGAAGTATATGTCTCTCTTAGTGCAGGTGTTGAGTACCTCAAGGATGATTTTTTTTTAACAATATATCTGGAATTTGCATAGCCAACTCTATATGTTTCTATAGTTTCATTCACAATGGATTTTTGTATCCTATAGAAAAATAATGTCAAAAACAAAGATATAAAGAGGTATTCATAAAATAGAGGTTTTTATGCATGTGTAGACCAACCGACTAGGTTTTTAATCTCAAACCTAAATTTGAGGCGACCAATCATGAATACCATTCTAAATCATCTTGCATGAATACAAACATAGACCTCATGGCGCAAACACTCGAGAAGAACAATCTTGGGGACTGCATTCTCTGGAATGCTAAAAGAAGCCGAGAGACAAAGTTCGGAAAAATTGAGGTAATGTGCATGCTTTAATTGAAATTAATTATTCTCCTAATTCATAGATTATCGATTCAGGAGAATCTAAAAACATGACAACCAAAAAATATTTATTTTTATATTTGATTGCATGCATGGGTCCTCCCATTCTAATGGGTGATGATTCCCCGGTAGACGTCACTCAACATGAGAGATTATATATCTAAAATGAAAGTTTCAAGAATGTATTGCATGTTCTGAAACTTTTCTTAAATTACTCTTTGTTTACCAAATAACACACACAGGAACAGGGAAAAGGGTGGCATTCACAACGGATTATGTGACCATATATGACATGCAAGACAACTCCATGATTGTTGTTGGTGAGGTAAATCACATATCTAGATTGTAAAAAATTTCCAAATTTATTTCTAAATCAGATTTTTCATTGCTACTAACTCATGCCAATGACGATAGTATACTTTGGCATGAATGTTTTGGTGACTTAAATTTCAAGTACATGCAACAACTCAAAAAACATGGAATGGTCAAAGGCTTGTTGTACATACATTTTTTTGAAGGAGTTTGTCACAGATGTGTTCTTGGAAAATATCCACAAGAGAAATTTTAGAAAGGGAAGGATTTGAGGGCCTCCTCTCCTTTGGATCTTGTTCACAGTGACCTCATGGGTCCATTCCCTCATTCTTCTACCAAAAAGGAAAAAAATGTGTTGAATTTAGTTGATGGTTACTCAAGGCACACTTAGGTATATTTTCTTAGGAAAAAATCTAAAGTATTTGAGCATCTCAAGGATTTAAAAGCACATGCAGAAAAGCTATCCGGGAAGATGATCAAGATCCTCCACATAGATAATGGAGGGGAGTATGTAAACAAGGATGAACAACATATTTATTATGAGGTAGATATAAAAAGTACAACATACAATTCCATATACTATGTAGTAGAACATGGTAGATGAGAGGAAGAACTGATCTCTCAAAGAGATGGCTAGTTGCATGCTGTAGGAACAATCCCTTCCCTCCAAATTCTGGGATGAAGCATTCAAATGTGCCACTTACATACAAAATACATCTCCTCATAGATATGTGAAGGACATGACACCTTTTGAAGCTTTGAGTGGCATAAAACCAGAAATCACCCACTTATGAATCTTTGGGTCACATGCATGAGCATGTGTACCTCAGAAAAGAGGAAGGCATTGGATCCTCAAAGAAAAACATGCATATCTATGGGTTATCTCGAAGGTGTGAAGTGATATAGATTGATAGATCCTTCAACAAAAAATTCAATCATTGAAATGAGTGTCAAGTTTGAAGAAATTCCCATGCATGCACCTTAGGAGCCACATGCAAAGACTTTTGTACTTCCTCTTGTACTAGAGATCCAAGATGATGCATCCTCCCATTCAAATTGGATTTCAGATTTGATCTCCAAATCAAATTCAGAATATCATGAGCATGCATGTGATGATCCACATCATATACCCAGATGTTAACATTCCACCCTACAAGTAGCAGGTGATATTGTTGGCAATCATGTGGATTCGAGGAGGAAAACATCCCAATTTGAGGAGAGGACATATGAATTTACAACTACAGAACCATTATTTCCCATGCATTTCTACAAGGTTCTAGCTTCAGATCCTCAAACCTATGCAGAGGCTAAAGGCAATCCCTTATGGGAAACAACTATCACTGAGGAGTACAACTCCCTTATCGAGAACCAAACATTGGACTTGGTTCCACTTCCATCAAATCATACACTTTTCAGATGCAAATGGGTCTATAGGACCAAGAAAGAAACAAATAGAAATGTGAGAAGATACAAGTCAAGATTGGATGCCAAAGGATTTCAGCAAGTCCACAGGATTGATTATGATGCGACATTTTCTCTAGTAGAAAATATGGACTCCATATGACTCGCCCTCGCCATTGCAACAACCAAGGGGTGGGAATTTCACCAGATGGATGTGAAGAATACCTTTATTCATGATGATCCCTCAGAAGATATCTACATGGAGCAGCTTCAGGGGTACGTACAGAACGACTCTCTAGTTTGTTGACGCAAAATGTCACTCTATGGCCTCAAACATAGTCCAAGAGCATGGTATAATGAAATTGACTCTTACTTACTGTATCACTCTTTCATTAGATGTAAATCAGATCCCAATGTTTATATGTTGAGAACTTATTACTCTCTATTGATCTTAGGGCTATATGTAGATGATCTATTGATCACAAGTAGTTCAACCTCAACAATTGTTGTGGTCAAAGACATTTTTCATGACATGTTTTTTATGACAGACATGACTCCACTTGAATTTTTCCTTTTTCTTGAAATCACCAAGGATGCTTCAGACATCAATTTGTCTCAATCAAAGTATGCCAAGGATCTCTTTGTTGGATTCAACATGACTAATTGCAAGCCTATATCCACACCCTTCTTATTCGGGGTCAAGCTCAAGCATGGCGGGGATACACCATTGGTGGATTGCACCAAGTAAATACAACTAGTGGGGAGATTTCTTTACCTCACTCACTTGAGTCCAAATCTCTCGTATACAATGGATGTAGTTTCCAGGTACATGCAAGAACTACATGAGCTTCATTGGAAAGTTCCAAGCACATTTTTAAATATGTTCAGGGTACCACCAATCATGGGATTCACTATGCAACTAGTTGTACATTGTACATCATGTTCTAAACATATTCATATTAGGCTAGTGATAGCATAGATTACAAGTGTACCTTCAGATACATTCTTAGTTTGGGATCCAACCCCATCTGTTGGTTGAGTAAAAATAAATTAGTGATTGATTTGTCATCAACAGAGGATGAGTATAGAGGAGTGGTGAACATTACCATTCAAAAACTTTGGCTACAGAACTTCCTCAATGATGTCGGTATCCGGTTCCATCGTCTAACTGTGATCCAGTGCGATAATCAGAGAACACTAAATTTTTGCAGAGACCCAGTGCAACGATAGAGAACAAAACACATCGAGATCCACATGCATTACATCATAGGGCTGGTTCATGATGGGATCATCAACTTGAATTACTTTCCTTCCTCTAAAAAAATTATCGACATCTTCATGAAGAATTTAATTGAGCAGAAATTCCACCTTCTCCGTGAACTTCTTAGAGTGAAGGACATAGTTTACTAGTAATTGTATTTCTTTTTTAGCATTGTATTTTGAGGTGGGGGGGGGGGAGATTTCCCATTAGGTTTCCCCTCTTTCCTTTTTTCTAGTGTTCATTCATTATATGAATTGTAAAATGGGTACCTAACATGACTCCTTACCGAGAACCATTCTTCATTTACTCCCTAGTGGTGTTCAGGGGTGGGGGGAATGTTGCAAATATTACACATCCACCTAGTATTTATTTTCATAGGTTTATTATTCTATGTTGAGGGATCCCTTGGTCAAAGATATTCTCCCCTCGATGATGGAACCACATCCTCCTTAGTCATTCTCAGTTGTACTTCCATTAGACTAGTGGAGTAGACTCTTGCATGGAAACCTTGGTATTATCACCAAGTGTTGCATGTTGACCTCACGATCATCATCAATAGGGTGCACTTACCTTGGGATCTCTCCCAAGAAGGAAACACACATGTGCATGCATGATATTCTCCTCACCCCACTTGTGTTAGCTAGTTAAGTAATGATTGCATGGTCAATTAACTAGGACTAGGTGGCAGCTCAATAGTGTGTCTGTCAGTGTGTGTTCACATATTTCTAGATGATTCTATGGTGCATTAGTTCAACCATGTAGAGTATATAATGTGTATTTTTCCATTCTCTCATTTGGTTAAATACAATTATCTCTCTCTCTCTCTCAACATTGGAATCTTTGTGTGAATTGTTGCTAACTGGATTCTATTTACAGGTTCTACTCCAATTCTACACTTTAGACCTGATTTCATTAATAGATCATTAATGGAGTATAGGTGAACTTGAAGTCAGGAAAACAAATTCAATAGTGTTGGTATTGTATTATCGCATCATTAACAGATCTGGATACAATCTCAAGAAATTTTTGGGAGATTATAAAGGGTTTCAATAATATTGATTTTGCTATGATCATACAAAGTTTGTAGTTATCAATCCAAATGAAAATCCACAGGAGGGAAAAGTTACTAGTTTATTTTTTAGTGACATTAAAAGCAAGGGAAATTGACCTCCTTTATCTGGAACGAATTGATATAGTTGATAATTTAGAAGTTCCAGACTACATTCCATATCTAGTTGGAGGTCAAACATATTTTGTTACTTGTTCCAATTCTTTTTCTTACTTTTCTCCAATAGAGCTAGTTCCCCTTGTTGAAACACTACAATATCTACAGTGGATACAGATAATGTGATATACAAATTATATGGAGTGATCGAATGAATCACTCCTTCTCTAGTGTTTAGGAAATAGTGAGTGGTCAAGAGGAGATCTTCAACTCTTAGATTAGGGGGCTAGGGAAGCCATAGCTAGGTGAGGAAGGAAAACTAGAGAGGGATTAAAGCATAATGCCCAAAGGTAAGCATGAAGGTAACACAGTGAGTAAGGTACTATTAAAACCATATCCTCATAGATCAAATAAGAGGAAGGTCAAGTTCAATTCAAAAGGTGAGTCTAGCCACCCGAATAATCATTCAAAACACCATCTCTTCCATTACAATCTATTTTTCATTTGTCATATCACGTGGATTGATTGATATTTTCCAAGCACATAGAAGAGATATTGGCTTGGATTACTAATTAGTAATCTATAGTTTGAAATATTCATCCACCGTTTACATTTTTCTCTCTAATATTCATTTGTCATTTTGGATGGTCTTGTGGTGACATAGGTCTATTTTAATGCATGCTATGTTAAGCAATTACAAAATTAGAGGCTAACATAGATGTATGTTAGGGTCCTTTCAATTATAAGATTGGATTTTTATGATCCCTAATTCTTTTCCATTTGAGGAGGTATTAGCCCCTACCTAGGGTTGTAGAAAAGGCCCATATTACCTAATCTTTTATTCAAGAGAATGAGGGTCCACCATGTAGTTGTTCTACTCAATTCAACAAAAATCTAATTCCATTCCAATGGTCCCCAACAATAGCAAGAAACTAATCGCTAGAATCACCACAATAACCCTAAAATACTACAAATCATACTCTCTACCAAATTCTCAATTTATGTTATCTATAAGTTACAACTCATGCATAATTAATAACCCTAAAATACTACAAATCACACTTTCTACCAAATTTTCAAGTTGTGTCATCTATAAGTTACAACTCATCCATAATACATTCTATTTCATCAATATTTTAAGTGCTAAACTACCCCAATGTCTCTATATTCTAATTAATAATAATATTCTCCGCCCCCACTGTATGTATACAATACCTAAAAATAAGCATTAGAATCTCAACCCATCGAGTGTGATCATGGAGATTTTAATTAACTACACCAACGACCATAGAAGTGGGTTGAGCAATGAAGGTTGGGACTAGGCTTCTAATTCCCTGCCATAATCATAATCTCTAATTTCACCTTTTTCATCTGAAACTTGCCATATAATCTCTTCTCTCATTCTTCCCATGGTCAAAGATATTCATATTCAGCACTTCCAATGGTGAACTCCATAAACATCTTCAACATTTCCAATGTGATGCAACATGCATCTGCCCCATGCCATCAGAGTATGTTTGCAGCAAAACATTTTCTTATTTGTACGTAATAGAAATCACAACTGCCATAATGCTTCTTCCTCATTGCTACATTTTCCTTCTTTTCACTTAATCATGCCTCAACCCCTAGGGTTGTACCTCCTCTCCCACGTATCCACGCTTTCTTTATTGTAGTAAGAAACATATGTTACAAAATCACTAGTTTGTTGCATATTCACTTGTTGCAACTCACCTTCTGCTACAACTCACCTTCTACTACAACTCGCCTTCTGCTGCAACTCACATTCTGGTGTAGCTCACCTTTTGTTGTAACTTGTCTTATGTTGTGACAAATATTTTGCTGCAACTTAACCATCCTTACGTTGCAACACCCATCATGTTGCAACCTCATGTTGGAATACCTCTCCTATTACATCCCCGTGCTAAAACACATATCTAAATACATGTCCTCATTGCAACGCACCCATGCTACAAATCGCTCTATGCTGCAATACATATACTGTTGCAACATACCTGCACCTATTGCTGGAACACATCTCTGATAGCAATCCCTCTCTTGTTACAACACACATCTAATGTGGTGAATCTCTCACTGCAACACATAACCCACAATCGAGACAACAACTTATGTTCACATATTTTATACTCAGAAAGAACCCTCAACTCTCATAGAACTAGAGAGCTCATCCTTCCCAGGGAAGACCACAATTCCAACACAACATTCTACAAATTTGTGCCACCTACATAGTCATATCATATAGGACTATTTTCTATGGGATTTTATCATTCAATAAATGACATTAACTTGCAAAAATTCATGTCAAGAACACAACGAATACATAATCTACGATTTCATTCACACATACACACATATGGGTTAAATCTGTAAACCATATTGACTCTTTTATTCATCATAGAGGTTACAATACAATGGCTCAATGGTCGGATATGAACTTACAATCTCCATGGATTTGTCAAGTCAGAGGCCATGGCAACCTCAACCACTTCTCACTCTCCTATCCTGCGAGATCCCTAGAACTATTTTATTTCTCTAGAACTGTTTGCTTCAGTTCCCCAAGGCTTTGCATTCCCTTTCATCTTTTGAATTCCATTTCATTCTTTCCTCAGTGACTCTTCGTCTCCCTCTACGTGTCCTTTCAACTTCATCCCAACAATACGCTTCTCCTTAAAAACGTCTACAATTTTTTGTCTAACAACTTTCCCTCTACAACATAACCATCCACACACTTGTCCATTCTAGAACAACGCTCCTAGCTACCTCATTGTTGCAACTTTGCAACATTATTCTGATCTATGGTGATGTTGTCACTCCCTGCGTTGCTTGTTGTAACAACTCTATCACGTCCCCATAACTTCCTTCTTCGTGCCATCCCCAGGGTGACCGAGATGCTCGTGCATCATAATGTCAGAATAATAAGAGCAAAGCCTATAAGAATAAGCAATGTACCATATCCACCCAAAATTATATAGTCAAACTTTAAATAAGATTAAAAAATTAAACAATACAAAATAACTAGGAAACAAAGAATTAATATAATAAAGATAAAAGATAAAACACTGCAAATTGTTTGGGTGTTGTCTCATTTTAGTTTTGGCATTTTTCATTGGAATTTGGTGATATAAATCAATATGAAATAACAATTTCTTGTTGTTTAAATTGCATTTCTGAATACATAAATGAATTCAACATCATGAAAAACCCCTAGAATTATACAAAATTAACCAATAAAATTTACAGATCCAACAATTTCTTACTTAATTTAGAGAAATATTAACTTGATAATATCACTTAAAAAAAACAACTTAATGAATACAATAAAAATAAAAACTAGAACCGTGGGTTTACTATGATTCGCACTCTGCCAGTGTAATCTAGGAAACAAAGAATTAATATAATAAAGATAAAAGATAAAACACTGCAAATTGTTTGGGTGTTGTCTCATTTTAGTTTTGGCCTTTTTCATTGGAATTTGGTGATATAAATCAATATGAAATAACAATTTCTTGTTGTTTAAATTGCATTTCTGAATACATAAATGAATTCAACATCATGAAAAACCCCTAGAATTAT
>JZKD02S0032045.1:160279-173853 GCA_000966675.3 Picea glauca
ATATAACTTTTAACTTCTTGACTTTCCCCCCTTCAGTGTGAGACTATGACCTAGTGGGGGTGCCCAGGCCACTGAGTCTCCTCCTCACCTCTCTAAGAGGCGGGGGACATTACAGAGCAAATGGATGCAAGTTTCTTCACAAAGCTTGGAGAACAGTTCACAGTCCAAAGTTCGCTCAAAATATTGTTGAAGACAACAAGCATGAGAAAGAAGAACTGTAGAAAGAAGAGAACAATTAATGATTACATGAGCATTTAAAGAATTCATGAAAGATTCACGAAATTATTTCTTAAGAAGAAATTTTGCAAAAGAAGCAGAGGAGAAGCAAGATCAGTCATAAGATCGGCTCTGTGAACAGATCTGAGCCTTTAATTAAGTTCAGAAATGATGATGAGCTAGCAGGAAAGGAGAATTTTTTATTAGCCGTAAGATCTGAGCGTGAGCAAGCTCAGCCGTTAGATCAAGCAAAGATTAAGCCACAACCATCACATCTCATCAGAGAGAGATCAACAATGAGGAGGCATTGCAGGGATCAGAGAGGAAATTAAAGCGTGAACAAGTTGTGATCCCGAAATCACTCAAGATCGTTGATCTTGTCATATCAATAGATCAACGACGGATATTGATCCCACTATGGACAAGCATCTTCGTTTTCTAGATATTGGCAAAGAGATTAAAGAGTGAGTGAGTTGAGTCTTCGCAATCACTCTTGGCCATTGATCTTCAAGAAAGTGAAACACGTATGGCGATCTCATACTACGGGAGGAATCCAACAGGGGCTGACGGGTAAAGCTCTCCTGAAGCTTCGAAGAGCTGAAGTAGATCCAAACCATCGATCGAAGTGGACACATGGTAGAAGATCCTGCACTTCAGCGATAATCACTTCGGAAGAAAGAAAGATATGAGAAGCCAAAACTCTCGAAGATCCAAAGCCCAGAGTTCATCTAGACCTTCCATCAACAAGGACACATGGCGCTAGATCCCTCACTTCGGAGACTGAGCACTCTGGAAGGTCTGGTGGAGCGAGATCTTCTCAAATCCCCGAAGTAAATCTGAGCCCTTGAAGGCTATGGAAACACGTCAACAAATGTGTCACTTCGGAAGATTAACACTTCGAAGGTTGGAAGTGTTATGCACCTCGGAACACTCGAAGCCTGAAGTTTCGAAGCAAATCTCCATCGGTCAAATCAACAATCCATGTGGAGGCAAATCTCGTAATTCATAGATTCGATAGTCTGGAGGATTGCACATATTATCAAACGAAAAATCCCGAATGCTGAAGTTCCAAAGAAGATCTTGGAAAATTCGCCACTTCAGCACTTCGTGAGTTTTGCGATTAAAAGCGGTGAAAAATCCTTGAAGCCCGAAGTCCCGAAGTGTTTGTAGACCACTGATATCAAATCAACGAGGACCATTGATCCTTGCTATAGGCTAGAAAGGAATATCACCTGAAGCCCAGAAGTAATTGAGGATCGTTGAACTCAACTCAACGAGGATCGTCGATCTTTGGAATAAGACCGTTATTCATCCATTTGACTATTCGGAGGAATTAATACCTTTAGGGTCAAAACGCCCAAAGCCTGAAGACTCAGAGCGCTTGGTTCTCACCCCACGGTCACATGAGAAGCTAAACCTCATTTTGTTTTTACTCTCGAGTAAACTCAAAAATCCCAATTCCTCCATTAGAGGGGCTACTGTTGCCAAAGAAGTGGTCATCCCCATATTTTTCGACCCGAAGTCACATAGAGGATTTCACGGACCTAGTTTCGTCACAGGAAACAGATAAGCATGCAAACCTCTAACAATTTTTTTTGTTAAATTTTTTTATGATGGACACCTCTAGCAATTTAGGACAAACTCAAGGACCAATTATTCTTGGAAGGAACTATGAGTTTTGGTCTCTTAGAATGAGATCCTTCTTGCAAGCACAAGAGTGCTGGGATCTAATGGATCTTGGATACATGGAACCAGATCCAACAGACCTTTCCGCCATGACCAACCAACAAAGAACTGCTCAGGAAACACAAAGGAACAAAGAGAATAAGGAAAAATTATGTATTCAAAAATTAGTGGATGATTCAATTTTCTCAAAAATCACAAGTGTTGTTAGTTCAAAACAAGCTCGAGACATCCTTAAATCAGCCTACCAAGAAAATGACAGGGTCAAAACAGTGAAACTGCAGACCTTGAGGATGCATTTTGAGAGTTTAAAAATGACAGAATCTAAAAACATTGATCAGTTTATGACCAGAGTCATGAGAATTGTAAACCAGATCAGATTGATTGGTGAAGCCATCCCTGATCAACGAATTGTTGAGAAAGTCCTCAGAAGTTTACCAAAGAAATTCAAAATGGTTGTTACAGCTATCCTTGAATCCAAGGATCTATCAAATTTTTCAACGGATGAATTAGTGGGCTCTCTATTGACACATGAGACCAGACTACATATCGAATATGAGTCAACAACAAATGCCTTCAAGACTCAATTCTCCTTCAGTAGAGGGAGAGGCAGAGGAAGAGGCAGAGGTCACCGAGGAAGAGGGAGAAGTTTAAGTAACCATCACTCAAATGAAGGTCACAGACAACATAACCAGAATCAGAATTTCCAAGGTCACAGACAATAGAACTAGAATCAGAACTTCCAGCCTCAAAGAGGCAAAGGGAGAAGCTCAAATGAAAAATCAAGCATACAATGCTATTACTGTAAGAAGTTTTGGCACTATGCATCTGAATGCCGGAAGAATAAAGCAAATCAACTCTCAGGTAGAGCACTTGTCTCAAATCATGAAGGAAAAACCTCAGATGGTATGTTTCTCTCATCCCACAAGACTGAATAACAACATAAAGATCTCTGGTTGCTGGACAATGGATGCAACAATCACATGACAGGTAACAAAGATTTACTCTCATTTATTGATTCTTCAATTTCATTTGATATTACACTTGGAAATGATTCTTTAGTCAAATTTCAAGGAAAAGGAATTGTCCCTATTCCCACTAAACAAAATGTAAAGAAAGACATACACAATGTCTATCATGTTCCAGATCTGACACATAATATGTTAAGTGTAGGAAAACTAATTGAACATGGCTATAAGATACTTTTTGAAGGAGCATCATGTAGGATATATTACAAAACCCCTAGCAAAAAATTGATTTCTGAAATCCACATGACCAAGAATAGAATGCTTCCCCTGACCCTCATAACTGTAAATTTGATCCAATCATATGAACAAAGTGCATTCACCCCCAATGAAACTGTGGTTTGGCATAAAAGATTTGGACATCTACCCTTTCAGATTCTAATTCTTCTACAAAAGCACTCCATGGTCAAAGGTCTACCTGTCTTCAAAGAGAAAAATCCCCCATGTGAGTCTTGCATTCTTGGAAAACATAAGAGAACTAGTTTTCCACAATCCTACACTCAAGCCAAACAACACTTAGAGTTGGTTCACACTGACCTATGTGGACCAATGAAAACAGAGTCAATAGGTGGGAGTGTTTATTTTCTAACATTTATTGATGATTTTAGAAGGAAAATATGGATCTATTTTCTCAGACACAAGTCTAAAAATTTTGCAAAGTTCAAAGAATTCAAAGCTAAAGCTGAAAAACAAAGCGACAAATATGTAAAATCTCTCAAGTCAGATGGAGGAGGAGAATACAACTCCAAAGAATTTGCAAATTTATTCAAAGTACAAGGCATCATCGTGCAAACTACAACCAGGTATACTCCACAACATAATGGAGTGGCTGGAAGGAAAAATCAAACAATAATGAACATGGCAAGGAGACTTCTCAAAGAGAAATGTCTATCAAATACATTTTGTGCTGAAGTAGTAGCATGATTAGCTTATCTCCTGAATAGATATACAACCACCGGTCTCAAGATGAAGGTCCCTCAAGAAGCATGGAGTGGGACAAAGCTAAATGTTTCTCATCTCAAGACATTTGGATGCATAACATACACTCACATACCTTTCGAATTAAGGAAGAAACTGGATGATAGAAGTGAGAAATGCATCTTTACTGGCTACAGTGAAGCATCAAAATCTTACAAGCTCTATAATCCAGTCTCAAAGAAACTAATTCTCAGCAGAGATGTAAAAAATTTTGAAAATCAGTTCTGGAACGAGTTTGAAAATCAGCCAATGGACAGTCAAGATCCATTGCTGTCACATCCTAAAGACACAGAGAATTCAGGACAAAAAACACATCAACCTGCTCTTCCAAGGCTGCAGGTACAAGGACAAACTGAAATTTCTCAGGATAATTCAAATTCTAGCATAAACTCTTCCTCTGAACTTCCAAATCAGAGACCTCGAAGTTTGAGAGAAATCCATCAGCAGTTGGATGACATTGATCACAACAATATTTTGCATTAATGTCATGTCAACCCACATCTTTTAAATAGGCAGCTAAGGCGCGACATTGGGTTCAAGCAATGAACCAAGAGATTGACTCCATTTATAAGAACAAGACATGGGATTTTGCTGATCTACCCAGACACAAGAAAAGTATTGGTGTCAAGTGGGTTTACAAAACTAAACTTAATGAAAAGGGGCAGATTGAAAAGCACAAGGCAATACTTTTTGCCAAAGAATTCTCACAACAACTAGGTACTGATTATGGTGAAACTTTTTCTCCAGTAGCAAGGTTGGACACTGTAAGGACTCCCTTATCCATAACATTTCAACACAAATGGCAAGTATACCAGATGGATGTCAAGTCATCCTTTCTAAATGGTGTCTTAGACAAAGAGGTTTATGTGGATCAACTACCTGGATTTGAAGTCAGAGAGTAGCCAGCCAAAGTGTATCGGTTGAAGAAAGCCTTGTATGGCTTAAAGCAAGCTCCAAGAGCGTGGTATAGAAGAATTAACTATTACCTGATCAAGATTGGTTTCAACAGAAGCCAAAATGAGCCAACTCTTTGCACCAAAACTGATCAGGATGGTAAAATTATGATTGTGTGTTTATATGTTGATGGCATGATATATACCAGAAATATTGAGTTAATCAGTTTTGAAAATGCCATGCAATATGAGTTTGAGATGACAGATCTTGGCATCATGGAATATTTCTTAGGGATTGAGGTTGACCAATCAACCAAAGGATTTTTTGTCTGTCAGCAAAAGTATGCAGCGGACATCATCAAAAGATTCTACATGGAAGACTGCAGTCTGACAGAAACTCCTATACCCCTAGGCACAAAATTGAGCAAGAAAGATGAAGTCCCTACAATGGATTCTACCCTGTACAAAAGTTTAGTAGGAAATTTGTTGTATCTTACAACAACTAGGCATGATATTATGTATGAAGCCAGCCTTGTTTCTAGGTTCATGGAATCCCTCAAATATTCTCACTAGAAGATGGCGAAAAGGATTCTTAGATATGTTGCAGGCACTCTCAATTTTGGATTATGGTACACTCAGTCTGATGATAATCATCTCTATGGTTACACAGACAGTGATTTTGCAAGAAGCCTAGATGACAGGAAAAGCACCTTGGGACATGTTTTTCACCTAGGCACAAACCTGATTTCATGGGCGTCAAAAAAGAAACCCATTGTATCAATATCTTCTACAAAGCCAGATTATGTTGCCACTACCTCAGCTTCCTGTCAAGTTGTGTGGCTGAGAAGAATATTGAATGATATGTCACATACAAAAAAGGAGCCAACTCCTATCTTCTGTGACAACAACTCAACAATTTATCTATCCAAAAATCATGTGTTTCATAAGAAAAGAAATCATATTGGCACTCTTTTTCACTTCATACACGATCTAGTCAATAAAGGTGACATAGCACTTCAATTTTGTAGCTCTCGAGATCAACTCGCATATATTTTTACAAAGTCACTAGGAAAATCCGTTTTTGATTTTCAGAGACAACACTTGGGCATTATCAGTGCTGATGTTTGTAACTGTTGAGTTTAAGAGGGAGTGTTAAATATATATGTAACCTCAACAGTCTAACTGTACACTGGTAGTTGTTCTAGCCAGTTGTACGAGTTATTTAGGATCTCTTGCTTCATTTCTTGATTTGCTTGAGCCTATTTAGCTCAACCTTTTGTGTTTTTCTACACATTCTCAATACTCATTACTATTGTGCTCTGCTCATTTTCCTCTTTCCCAGTTATATCTTCTTGTTCTCATTTTATCACTTGTGTATGTAGGGAAAGATATTCTTATGAGATTTGTGATGGATGCCAGCATTCTCAGCCATCCCATATTTGCAAAGATGTTGGAGGCCTCTGAATAGTAATTCAGATATGAGCACAAGGGAGCTCTCAGGATTCCTTGTGATGTCGTCTTGTTTGAGAGGATTCTTAATCTCATTATACAGGGGCGACATGTATAATAATAGTAACTAACATAAAGACCAACTCCATTTTCATGTGACTTCATCTCATTTGTTTCAAATTAATAAAACAACCCACTAATACAATGAAATCACATCTATTTTTATCTATAAAAACTTTAAAATAAATTTTACTACATAGGGATCTACATTTTCAGTGTAAAATGAAAGATTTGCATTCCTAAAAAGTAACTGAAAAAGTAAAGTATACAAAATCTTTTTCTACGAAGGTATATGCTAAGTAGTGTCGATTCTTTGCTAGGAAAATAATATGTATGCATAATATTTGATATTCATATAGTAAATACATGTGCGTTGTAAGTTTCTCACATGCACACAAACTAACAAATGAAACCTTAAGTATCATAAACATTAAATACATTTGAGATAAAATTGGATGAACAAATGAAACCCTAAGTATCATAAGCATTAAATACATTTGAGATAAAATTGGATATAAACCATAAGAGTATGGTTAATTCTAAGACAACAATATCCCATTAATCTCATTAACAATTATCCTTGTAAACAATAAAAAAATAATCATCTCGAATCTCTAGGTATGGAATGGCTAAGAAAATACATGGTTATTAGCATAACCATCTCCGACAAGTGAAAATATGCATGTAGGTCATACCATTTCGATAAGTGGACCAATCTCAGCTCATTTGTCATGCTTGTTGTGTTTGGTAGTCATTTCCAAATATATCGATCAAGAAATGTGTTCTCAGTGTTGATTGATATGGAAACATTTTTGAAGGTCTACAATGTACTTAGTTGAATCTTGTGATCATGTATTACTAGAGGGTGTGCAACACTGTGTTGTTTCTCACTTGGATGTTTGGCAACATCAAGGATATTTCGTCTGGATTATTCCTCTTCACCTAGATCATACCCATACTCCATTATAGGTTACCGACGAGTCACACTCCTACTCTAGTGCAACTTTTGTATGCTTAGATAATTGTTAACAAGTTAACACTTAGTCATATATGAGGATACATCCATGAAATAAAGAGAACACTTGGAAAACAAAAAAAAGAAATGCAGATATAGTGCAGGAAGCACAAACCATGCCTAACACTCGACTAAGTCTTATTATTGCAAAATGGTTACAATATGAGCACTATTGGCTCGGTTGTTATATTCTATACTACACCCAACTCTGCAAAGTGCTTTGTTGTTATATTATTTGCAGTGAAAGTCTAGTCAAGGTGGATTCACTAAAAGTCGGAGTGGAAGGAATCGACAACAAGACAAAGGTTGAGGTGGTTTGACCAAGTAAAGTCAAATTCGGGGGTCGAGGTGGTTCGATCAGGTAAATTCGAATTCGAAGACATCGACAACAAGTTGAAGAGGTTGAAAGGAGGCCATGTGGAAACCGAATGAAGACCTAATGAAGTTCGACTGGTAATTCGAATTGGTAGTCGACTATAACCGAATCTTGAGATTCATGGGATTTGTAGCCAATGATTTGCGTGGCTTTGTAACCGTCTTTAGGAACATTTCCTTTATGGTTTTTACTACTGTAGAGCCTATAAAGAAGGCATGTCATAATGTTGTAAAGGATAATGAAAAATAGTAAACCAATAATCGTAGAGGTTGTTGGTCATCCAGATGTAAGACGAATTGGATACAGGGTTGTTCTTGTGTAAATAAAGAAGGTATGATGTCGATTGTGTCTTAGGTGTGGACCAAGTTTAGGCATGTAACCTTTTATTTTGAATGAATAAGACAACAAGAAATCAAAACACTCAAGGAATGTTGGTTTTCCCATTCGAGTTTCCAGGGTAAAATATCTTTGTACTATGTGTTTTCTTTGTCATTTAATTTCTTGTTCAAATTTTTCTTCCTCTCTTCTGCTAGGTTTAGTGTGGAAGTGTTTCTCATTTCCTAGCATGTGGTGTCACAACTTGATTTAATAACATGTGGTATTATAGCTTGGTTTAACAACCTTGGATCTAAGCTAAACCCTAGGTTTAGTAAGAGTCATAAGTCAAAAATATTTAAAGATTGTGTTAAAGAATGGCGAGCAACTCAAGAATAGAGATCAAAAAATTCAATGGCCAGAATTTTGAGCTTTGGAAGCTTAAAATTGAAGATCTCCTTGTAGATTGAGAACAATGGAAAATAGTCTATCCAAGTACCATGCCGACAGGTATTTCAATAGAAGAATAGGAGAAAATCGAGAGAAAGGAAAGGAGTATGATTCAACTTTGTCTTGAAGATTTGGTATTGTTGAATGTCTCAGGTGAATATTTGACCAAGAAATTTTGGGAAAATTTGGGAAGCTTGTACCAGTTGAAATCGTTGGTAAATAAGTTTTTTCTTAGAACGAAACTATATCTTCTGAGGAAGAGGGAGGGAAGTTCAGTGACTGAGAATTTAAACGCATTTAATACCATTATAATCTAGTTATCATCTATGGATATTAAAATCACTGAGGAGGATAATTGTATTATCCTATTATGTTATTTTCCAAACTCTTGGGATAGATTAGTCATGGCTATAGGGAGTATTACAAAAACATTAGAGCTAGAAGACATGGTTGCATCTCTATTGTCAGAATAAATGAGAAGGAAGAACATGGAAGGATCGACCAAAGATGCATTAGTGGTGAGAGTTCGACCGATTGATAGAGATAAATGCAAATTCTCTAGTAGAAACTCTAAGTCGAAGTGTAGATTTAAATCCCATGTTCAGTGGACGAGAAGATGCTAGAAATGCAGTAAAGTTGGGTATTACAAAAGGGATAGCAAGTCGAAGGAAACAGAAGTCAGTACATGATCCGATGAGAAGCAGTCAATTGAGAGAAAGACGACAAAAGATAAAGGAGGCGATGTGTACCTAGAGTTGACTAGTACACAGTCGAATAAATATGTTTGGTTGATTGACTCATGAGTATCCTATCATATGACACTACATATAGAATGGTTTTGCGAATATGAACAATATGAAGGAGGATATTTTTTCTTGGGGGATGACTCGAAAACCAAAATTATTAGATGAGGAAGACTGTAACTAATACTGTAGGATGGGAGGAGGAGAACCATTTTGGGTGTGCTACACATTTAAGGTTTGGAAAGAAACCTGATATTTGTCAACAAAATGAGTGATGTAGGGGTGTACACTCTATTTCAAAAGAATTCATGCAAGATGGTCATAGGTGCAATGGTCTTAATGAAATGAGTTCAGATTGGAACCCTATACAAGTTATTAGGGAGTGTCGACTCAATTTGGCGAAACAACATTGTTGTTATTGAATTTGACTTGACTTCGACTCAACTCGACTCTACTCATATTGATTTGATTCGACAATGCTATGGCATGAGAGGATGGGACACATTGGAGAAAAATGACTTCAATATATGCATAACAAAGGTATGTTCGAATATTTTCCTGAATGTAATTTAGAATTTGACTTTTATGAGCATTGTATATATGGAAAACAAACTCTAGTGAGGTTCCCATCTGGAGCGACAAGGGAAAATGAGATTATAGAGTTGGTTCTTAGTGATGTGTTTGGTCCTGTTTCAATGCCTTCACTTGGTGGATCCCTGTATTATTTATCCTTCATAGATTATTTTTCCAGGAATACATGGATACATTTACAGAGAAATAAATATGAGGTTTTCGATAAATTCAAAGAGTTTAAATCTCTTGTAGAAAACTAGAGAGATAATAAGAATAAGGTGCTGAGAAATGACAACGATGGTGAATTATGTGGAAATGTTTTTTATCAGTTATGCAAGTAGTGTAGCATAGTATACCAAAATGCCACACCATATACCCCACAACAATATGGACTTGTTGAGAGAATGAATAGAAAATTGATAGACAAGACAAAGAGCATGCTCACTAGTGTTGGGTTCACACAAGAATTCTAGGCATAGGCGGATGACACTACAAAATATCTATTGAATATGTATCCTTCCTCAGTGATATTCGACATGAATCCACATGAGGTATGGTCTGGTAAGAAACCTTTGGTCTCACATTTCAAAGTATCAGGCTATGATGCATTTGTGCATGTTCACAAGGAAAAGAGGAGCAAGCTTAATAAGAAGGAAATCAAGTGTATTTTCATTGGATACAAAGAAGGAATGAAAGGATATAAGATCTAGGATACTTCATCAAGGAAATCAATGTACAATCGATATATGGTCTTCATAGAAGTCTAAAGTAAGTCTGAGCCTGAAGAAATTGTTTAAACAAAGAATAATTCAGAGAAAGTGTGGTTTGAACTGAGGAATGAAGAAGATGATTCATATGAGTGGACTAAATCAAAGTAAGAGGTGGAACAACTGACCCTAGTTGTAAGGAGGTCAAAACGAGTATGAACACCAGTCGAAAGATGTAGTCTGCTCGAATTTCTCTCCACATTATTTTTAACTACCACCAAAGATGAGCATAAGTCAATTAGGGAGGAAGTAGACTCAGCAGAGGGAAACTTTGGAAGGACTCCATGGTCGAAGAGATAAAATATTTGCACAAGAGTCAGACATGGGACTTAGTATAATTACCTAGTGGAAGAAATCATGTCGGTAGTAAATGGGTAATCGAGAAGAAGATGAACACAACAAGTCAAGTCGAGAAATTCAATGCTTGAATGGTAGAGAAAGGATATTCCCAAGTCGAAGGAGTTGACTTCGATGATATTTTTTCCTCTGCTGCAAAATTAAGTTCCATTAGAGTACTAATGTCTCTTGCTGCAAGATTTGATCTAGAAATAGAACATATGGATGTAAATACAATGTTCCTACATGGGGACCTGGAAGAAGAAATCTACATGAAAAAACTTGAAATATTTGTAGTAAATGGAAAGAAAGATTTGGTGTGCAAACTGAAAAGATCCCTTTATGGTCTAAAGAAATCACCAAGGATGTGGTACCAAACGTTCGACACATACATCCTTAGTTTGGGGTTTGTGAGAAACAAAGATGATCATTGCATATATTCCAAAGTAGAAGGTGGGTGTTTTATATATGTAGCATTGTATGTCAACGACATGTTGTTGATTGGAAACAACATGATTGCAATAAAGGAGGTGAAGAAGAAGATATCCTCCAAGTTCAACATGAAATATCTCGGTGCAACGAACTTCATTCTGGGAATGGAGATCAAGAGAGATCGAGAAACTAGAAAGCTCTGGTTGAACCAGACGAAGTATATTGAAATAGTTTTGAAACGTTTCAACATGAAGGATTACAAACCTGTGAAGTTTCTAATTTCTTTGGGATCAAGACTAACTGTTGAACAATGTCCAAGGAGACATGAGGAAATAGAGGACATGGAATGTGTTCCCTATGCAAGTGTTGTTGTTATTCTAATGTATGCAATGGTATGCACTTGACCAAACATTTACCATGTAGTGGGAGTGTTGGGTAGATACATGACCTAGGAAGGAGCACTGAACAACTATCAAGAGAGTATTATGGTATTTGTGTGGCACAAAATATTATGCTATATACTATCAAGGAAAACCTAGAGGTGACAATGAATTAAATGTACATGGATTTGTCGACGCCTACGGGGCTGGAGATCTATATCGACGAAGGTCGATCAATGGATATGTGTTCAAAATGTTAGGTGGAGAAGTCAAATAGATGAGTAAGTGACAAGCGGTCGTAGTCTTTTCAACAACAGAAGATGAATACATGATAGACACTCATGGAAGTAAAGAAGCAGTATGATTGCAAAGCTATGTTTAGGAATTGCATTTGAGAAGAGAGATATCAAGATAATTCACGACAACCAAAGCACAATATTCCTGGAAAAGAACCTATCTTATCATTCTTAAGACTAAGTACATTAATGTAGAATACCATTTCATGAGAGACATGGTGGAAAACAACAAGTTGTTGCTGGAGAAAGTAGGCGCGCTGGAAAACATAGAAGACTCTTCGACCAACTCTGTGAGTTTTGTGAGGTTATCTTGGTGTAGAGAGGAAATGGGAATTGTTTCCCTTGATCTGTGAATGAGAGTTCATGGGTCTCTCAGTTTCAGCAAAGAAAACAATAAGTGGGAGTGTTGGGTTGTTATATTCTTTGCAGTGAAAGTCTAGTCGAGGTGGATCGTCTGACATTCGAAGTTGAAGGAATGAATAGCAAGACGAAGGTCGAGGTCATTCGATCGGGTAAAGTCAAAGTCAAAGATATTAATAGCAAGTCGAAGGTAGAGGTGGTTTGACCTAGTAAATTTGAAGTCAAATACATCAACAACAAGTCAAAGAGGTCAACCGACAAGAGGTCGATAGGTGGGCGTGTGGGAACCGACTAAAGAACGAATGAAGGCTGATTGATAATCTAAATTGGTAGTTGACTATAACAAAATCAAAAGATTCACATGATTTGTATCCAATGATGTGTGTCAGTTTGTAATTGTCTTTGAGCACCTTTTCTTTGGGTTTTTTCCTATTGTAAATCCTATAAAGAATATTTGCTATAATGTTGTAAAGACTAATGAAAAATAGTAAACCAGTAATTGTAGAGGTTGTTAGTCATGCATATGTAAGTTGAATTGGCCATAGGGTTGTTCTTGTGTAAAGAAATAAGGTATGATGTTGATTGTGTATTATGTTTGGACTAAGAATAGTCCTCTAACCTTTTATGTTGAATGAGTAACACAACAAGAGAGAAGAATGCTCAAGGAATGCTAGTTTTCACGTTTGGGTTTTGAGGGTAAAATATTCGTGTACTATGTGTTTTCTTCATCATTTACTTTCTTGTTTAAATTTTTCTTCCTCTCTTTTGCTAGGTTTAGCATGGAATTTTTTCTCATTTCCTAACATAATTTTTTTTGCTTGAGTCAATGTGATCGCTTCACCCAAATACAAGGATGAAAGTCACCTAACTCTGCTGCACTATCTCACTGCAATGTTGTTGGCCTTGTTGTTGTTCAATTTTGTTTTTGTTATCGTTGCATGTTACAAATTATTGTTTCCCACTTCACTTCAAAAAAAATCTTAAGTGTTGAAATCTTATGATCTTGTTGCTAAATCCATACTTCAACCAACTCTCCCATACTTCAACCAACTCGGCCATGTCTCAACCAAAGCTATTCGGGAAGATGATCAAGATCCTCCACATAGATAATAGGGGGGAGCATGTAAACAAGGATGAACAACATATTTATGATAAGGTATATATATAATTACAACTTACAATTCCATACACTTTGTAGTAGAACATGGTAGATGAGAGGAAGAAATG
>JZKD02S0032045.1:203175-221969 GCA_000966675.3 Picea glauca
CCCAACGAATTACCAAAGGTGTCAAACCACTCAATTCTGCAGGCGAAAGGATTCGAAAGAGGGGATAGGTCTAGGGTGGTCTCATGAAGAAGTTGAGCAGGGGTGGGAGCTTCGACAAGAGTCATGAATGGGATGCCTTCATATTCAGGGGGAGAGTCAAAGTTGGGTGCCTCCCTTCCTCTATCCACGTACCAGGCTGCCCCTCTTTTGGACTTGCCTCTAAGTCGGGGCATGGCGGTGACTACAGTCGACCTCGGATGGAGAGCGCAAAGGAGGGGCAAGAAAAAGGAGAGGCACGAACCAAAACTCCGGGAAGCCGAGTGGACATCGCACCAGGAGGGGAGGAAGTAATTGAGAGCAAGGAAGAGATGGAAATGGAGACGTCGAAGGAGCAAATGAAGATCAACGCGCCCGGGCACGGCCTTAGGAGCGTCATTGTTGAGGTGCGGATGGGACTGAGTAAGCATTCTGCCCAGCTCCATGAAGTCTCCCACGCAACTGAGCGTGCGACAAGATGGCTGCAAGTGATGTTTGAAGAGTGACGACGAGAGATTTAAAGCCATGAGGTAATGGATGAGGGGGGGTGGGTCTGATCAGGCACCAAGTGGCTGGTTGTCTAGCCAAGTGGCTTCCCCGTAATCTGTCCATGTTCTGAGCCTGGAAACAACCCATACGGGGGAGGTGTATTTAAAATATTAATATAAATGAAAATTTGATATTTCATTTTTTATAATAAAAATGGTTTAATAATATTTTGTTAGTATTGGTTACATTAATATTTTTATATTAAATCCTTCAATAATATAAAAAGAATTAGTGTAATAAATAAGATGATAATATTTATATTTTGTTAATTTATAATTAAAATAAGTCTAAAAAAATGAAATTTTTTAAAGAAAATCTTAATGTTATTACACAAATCTTGTAAAAAATTGATATTTAAAAAATAATATATAAAAAAATATGTTCGCATTTCATTAACTTAGTTTCCAAAATAATTATTAACCAACTTAAAATATCTAATGTATTATAACTCGATACAAATGTTAACCATGATATATATGTAATCTAATTCTAGTTATTTTGAGAATTACATCTCAATTCAAGTTATCATACAATCTTTTTCAATTTATATTTGTTTTCTTATACTTATTTTCAAGAAGCGCATATACGGAAGGGTGCATATACGGAAGCACGCATATACGGAAGCTGCGCATATATAGAAGGGTGCATATACGGAAGCACGCATATACGGAAGCTGCTGCATATACGGAAACACACATATATGGAAGTTGTTGCATATACGAAAGCGCGCATATACGAATGCGTGCATATACAGACACTGCATATACGGATGACGTGTGCATATACAGAAGCGTGCATATACGGAAGCTGCACATATACGGAAGCTGCGCATATACGAAAGGTGCATATACGGAAGCTGGCATATACGGAAGCTGCGCATATACGGAAGTTGCATATACGGAAGGGCACATATACAGAAGCGCACATATACGGAAGCTGCGCATATACGAAAGCTACACATATACGGAAGGGTGCATATATGGAAGGTGCATATACCGAAGTTGCGCATATACAGAAGGGTGCATATACAGAAGCGCGCATATACCAAAGCGCGCATATACAGAAGCGCACATATACGGAAGCTGGTGCATATACGGAAGCACGCATATACGGAAGCACGCATATACGGACGTGCGCATATATGGAAGCGTGAATATATGGAAGGTGCGCTCATATATGGAAGTGCGCATATATGGAAGGGCACATATACCGATGGCGCATATACGGAAGCGCGCATATACGGAAGGTGCTCGCATATACGGAAGCGCGCATATACGGAAGCGTGCCTAGTTTAAATTTCAAATTTTGAATTGAAACGCGCCTAGTTTAAATTTCAAATTTAAATGGATGCGGAATGGTTTAGGAAGGTACCTGCAATGTTAATGTTTTAGATGTACAACGTCCATGTCAACTGACGGAGGAGGTGGAGACGTCGTTTGAAGGAATCACCGGACGGCGGAATATCATGCCATGCATGTTATGTATGAACGCGCGTCGTGAAATAAAATGCGGGATCGGAGTTTTATGGTGCATGGTATATGGCATGGGATGGGCATGAAACAGCTCAATTAATACACCATGCAGCATCTTCCCAATGATTGGGTTGTTGCATGGTGGATAGCCTTCGCCCTTGCATCTCCACCGCTCTATCAACGTCTGCACGGACGACGAATAAATTTTCAGTTTTGCCGGTGGAACCTATCACTGCTGTAAATTCTTTCCGGTGATCAAACTTATTAACTTCACCCTTCTTGAAGGATGGAGCGTTATCGAAAGTCGAACTGAGTATTCCTTCTGACAGGCTTCTGCTCGACGTTTCCTCCCCAGACTTATCAACTGTATATCTAAAAAAGCCTTTGGGGTAACGACTCATGTTGAGAGAAGGCCTACAAATGCTAGGAAGAGGAGCTTTGCCTTCCAGTATTTGGCAAACATGGCGCATTCCCAGCCTGCTCTCCGGGTCTGGGTGAGAACACAACAACCCCAACTTCAGCACCTTCTCCATCTCGCACATATCATATCCGTCCTTCAGCTTTGGATCCGATGCCTCCAACAGCCTTCCCTCCTTGTAAAGCCCCCACGCCCACTCCACCAAAATCATCTGCTAGGCATCCTTCAACGGATCCACGGGCCTCCTCCCGCAAGCCATCTCCAACAGCAGAAATCCAAAGCTGAAAACGTCTGAGCTCGGCGTAGCTTTCCCCGTCTGTATCAGCTCCGGCGCTATGTACCCCAACGTTCCTACAACATGAGTGGTATACGGATTCTCACTGTGATCATACAGCCGAGCCAGGCCAAAGTCTCCCAGCCGCCCGTTGAGCTCCGAATCCAGCAGAACGTTGCTCGACTTGATATCTCTGTGGATGACCCTCTTCTCCCATTGCTTGTGCAAATACAACATCCCAGCGGCCACGCCCTTCAGGATCACGTATCGTCGATGCCACAGAAGGACTGTTGTCGGACTCCCGGATATGAGTTTATCCAGGCTGTCGTTGGGCATGTAGTCATAAATGATGAATAGCTGCGTACGCCTTTGGCACCATCCCCGGAGATGAACCAGGTTTCGGTGCTCTAGGCGACCCATGCTCGAGATCTCTGAAACGAAACCCTTCATTCCCTCCATTAGCTCCTTCATTATGCATTTCACTGCGACCTCTTGGTCGCTGCTGGGGAGAACGCCCTTGTAAACTTTGCCAAAACCCCCTTGCCCCAAAACGTTTTCGTCCCGAAAATTGCTCGTGGCGATGCTTAACTCCTTGTAAGTGAGTCTATGGGGCCAGTACTCCATCTCCCATTCTTCGATCATTTCTTCATATTTCGCTCTTATGAAAAAGACGGCTGCAACAGCCAGTGAGAAGAGAACCAGAGTGGCCACGGTGATGCCGGATATGAATCCTCGGCCCGGACGCTTGGAATGCATGTTCGCAAAAGAAGGGAGACGCGATCGATTGAGGGGCAGCGCTATGCCTTGGGTGGTCAAGCTCCACGCGAGAATGTAATGGGGTTCAATAAAGTTCCTTGTGGTCGCTGAAAAGCCAACGAACATCTTTTCTTGCATAACATTTCCCAGATCGATTTTCAGAGATATCAACGGCTTCTGCGGTCTCGGCGAGCCGACCAACATGATGGTAATGTCGAGGCGGATTTGAGGATGATTGTAATCGATCCAGGCCTGTATGTTCTGTCCACTCTTGAGGCTCAATCCATGGAAGCTATCCGCCCCATTCCAATACCCGGCAGGCTTGGTCTGCACCGAGATTAGGCTGTTGATGTTCACACCCACATGGTTGTCGTCGGGGTCATAGAATTCCATAGTGTTGATCGTGTCGAACTTCACTGCGAATAAGTGATTGTATGGCTGCCCGTTGCTGGTGAGGTTAAGCAAGCCCAGATACTGAGACGGCAGAGCGCCGATAGGAGATCTGTGGGGCATCATGATGAAAGCCATTCCGTGTCCGACTGCGGCAGAGGGAGGATGCACCATGGCGAAAACGAAGGTAGTGCTAAAGGAGGAAAGCGTCTTGTTTTTTTTCATCTGCATGGGAATTGAATACAGCGCGTGGCCGAGCATGAAGTGTGAGTCATTTGTGAGGACGAGCACGGAGTTGGAGCCGATGATTGAAGCCTCCTCTTCCAAGATCAAGTCGGTTCCATTAAATCCGTCGAAGATGAAAGTGGTATGTGGATGATCCTCCTCGACCTGTGCAAGAATAAGTGGTATGAAGAGGGAGGTGAAGGCTATCAGGAGGGGGGTGCGCCATGGAATTAGCATCATTAGTCGTTTCTTTGGGTAGAGCTAAATTCCTTCTCGCAAAGAATACAGAGATGATGAATATTAATACATTTCAAATTTTGAATTGAAACGCGCCTAGTTTAAATTTCAAATTTTGAATTGAAACGCGCCTAGTTTAAATTTCAAATTTAAATGGATGCGGAATGGTTCAGGAAGGTACCTGCAGCGTTAATGTTTTAGATGTACAACGTCCATGTCAACCTGATCGCTGACGGAGGCAGTGGAGACGCCGTTTGAAGGAATCACCGGACGGCGGAATATCATACCATGCATGTCATGTATGAACGCGCGCCGTGAAATAAAATGCGGGATCGGAGTTTTATGGTGCATGGTATATGGCATGGGATGGGCATGCAACAGCTCAATTAATACACCATGCAGCAGCTTCTCAATGATTGGCCTGCTGCATGATGGATAGCCTTCGCCCTTTGTTAAAAGTGGTTATGAATCATTGAAAAAGTACAAGCCTAGAATGGATTGTACTACAGAGCGAAGTCAACTGTTGACTTATCTTCATATCGGTGGGGTGGGTTGAACGATTTAAACCAAACCGACTCGGACTAAATCAGCGTAACTCTATTCCCTGGAAGATTAAATAACTTGAGGTCAACCATTGCAATATAGACTTCCTTTGACCAATCATTAAAATTATGCTAATTTTTAAAAGCTTGTAGGCGTGTACATGGCAAGTTGCAGAAAGAAAAATTAATTGATGCTCACTGTATGGGGAGGCACCGCCCATCTCATGCAATCATGTATCTTTCCCACAGACGCTTTCATAATGGTTTACCAGCTAGAAAATTTGTAATAGGCTAGTAGGGACTTTTGTTGGACTAACCTTAGCATCTCTCGGAATTGATCTTATGGATTAATGGTCATTTTCTGAATATGCTTTATTTAAATATTAAACTTTTTCACCTGGGCTAACGAGGTTTTATTGAACTTTTCATTTTTTGTTGTTTAAATTGTATTTTTGAATATATAAATAAATTCAACACCTTAAAAAATTCTGGGAGCACTAGAATTATACAGACTCAAAAAATCAAATCTAAAATTCTAACAAATTTTTGTTAAGATTTCAATAAAAATTGATCAAAAAATATGCCCACAAAAACTTCAAAAAGTAAAACGTTTAGACTACCATTCTGGAAATATGAAACTGAACGTTTAGACTACTTGTTCTGGTGATGTTGATTTGGAAGTTTATTAAAACCTGTAAATTTTAGTGTAATAGCAAACCTTAACATGATATCAAAGGACGTATTTCTTCGGTTTGCGTTTGATAGTTCAACGTGCATGGTATTTGGAAAGTACATCGGGGTTCCTGCAGCTTCCTTTGTTAAAGCATTTGATGAAGCCAGTGAAGCATGGGCTTATAATCTGGTAATCCCTCCTGCTGTATGTAAACTGATGAAATGCCTGAACATGATGAACTCTACAGAGACAAAAGAACTCAAGAATATAGTCCATGAATATGTAAGATGCCAATCATAGAAGATATTGTCAACTTGGATCAAACCGTGAGGACCTGCAAACTCAGTTGGGTTGTATGAAAAATCATTTACTCTTTGTTAGATATTATTCTGAACATTAGCAGAAAAGAATACCGAAAATTGTTCAGAATTGTTTGCCAAGAATGCAAAGCTGCATTGGAAGAAGCCAAAGCCTTGATCGATAGACACCAATGTTGTCTCCGCAAAATCATTTTTCCTAAACGAATTACAGAATGGAACGCCAATTTTGAAGAACTCTTTGAAGAGATTGACACTGACTTTTCAACATTTGTGCAAGCTCAGCAGATTACCTCATTCACTCCGCAGGAACCAGTGAATGGTTCCGGGTTATCTTTGAACGAGAGCATATGTCATGAAGGAAAGAAGACATGATGGAGTGTGAAATTCTCCTTTAAAAAACTTTTTAATTAATATATTATTGAACTTGTATTTATAGCCATAGTGGCAGAGTTCGGTCTATTCGACCCTCTCTGTGAGGATTTTCGGTAAAAATTCAATCTGTTCGAATATCGTCCAATCCGAATTTGATAGGGTTATCGTTGATTGAAGCCTGAAGCCAATGAGCATAAATACATGGAATTCGTTTTCGGAATGGGCAGAAATACTTGGAATTCGTTTTTTGACATCTTATTCATAGAAAACCTTTGCATCTTAGAATTTTGCAGCAAAAATTAGGTAGATTTATTTTAATTTTAGAATTTTACAGCAAAAATTAGGTAGATTTATTTTAACTTCAGATTTATGATGTCTTCATAGAAAATAACTTTTAAAAATAACTTTTAAAAGGCCTTGAAAAAAAATTAGAATATCAAACTTGAAGAAACCATAGGAATTTGATCACTCTTAACATATGATAAAACTAGAGTTTACTCTACTTCCAATTATGGGTGACCACCTCAAAATTTAGATCATCATAAATATGTTTATATACATGTATTACATGAATTTGATACTTCCAAATTTATGATGTATGATTTTTAATTTAGAGAGTACTATGAAGAGCGAGGCGAGGTAGAGTTGTAGGGTGATGAGCTAGGGTTTAGAGATAGGGTCTCATTTTCTTAATCGAACAAAAATGGCGGACAAGAGTGGAATTGTCCGGAAAGGCGGAGTCCTCGGGTCAACCTAGCAATAAAGGATAGAGGGATCAACTGACATTCAAGGACATGGTTCTAGGGAAAGAACAAAAGAGATCAGAAGTTACTGAAATGGGGGGCGTAGGCAGGGGCAGCAAGGACAAGCCTGCAAAACAAACAAGTCCTTGATCTTGCAAAGCAAAGGTGAATGGTTGTCACACATGCACAATGGAAAATCCAAGGTATGAATTAACCTCATCCAACATTGGTAACTACATACAACACATGAAAGCTCATGCACTAATAGGAGAATTCATGGGTATTTGGCCATAAGAAAAAGCCCTTATGGGGTGGGTGAGCTCCAGATGGAATATAAAAAGGCAAGTAGATCTAAAGATGGGATCCAAGGGATTCTTTACAACCATCTTTGTTAACCCTGCAGACAGAAACAAGGTGTTTGATGAAAGGCCATCTTTTTTCAACTCCACTAGTATTCATCTTCGCTACTAGATGGAAATATTTTCCCCAGAGAAGGAAGACTTCATGGCTGCCCTGGTTTCGATAAGGCTATACTCATTACCTCAAGAATTCTAGGAGATAGAAACATTGGAAGGCATAGGTAACACCTTGGGATCATTCATTTAAATATATGAGATCACAAAGGCGTCCAAATACACCTCATATGCATGGGTCTGTGTTTACATGAATGTAGCAGGATCCCTTCTAGAAGTAGTAACAATATCCTACCAGGACAATGAATGGAGCCAGTCAGTGAAATATGCACACATCCCCTTCACATGCAGGAAATGCCATGTCAGTGGGAACTTATTCTGGGATTGTCCAATGAATATAAACTAAAATGATGCTAATAAACAAGAAGGAACAAATGTAGAAGGTTTCACTAAAATCCAAGGAAAGTGGAGGGTTGTGCGAAGACAGGGAAACCAAACAACAAAGGAAGTGGGTGGTGATAGAAATAAATTCAAAACCATGGAGGAAATTAGCCTAGATAGTGAAGATAAAATCAGAAAGAACCAAAGAAACAAGAAGTTAAAATATTAGATACCCCAATGAATCCGGATCCAAAAGAAAAATCAAGAGAAATAACAGAAACATCAGATCCCTAAGGAATATCAATGGAGATAGGAGAAAGAGAACTTGAAATGAAATGTCAAGAGGACTGGATCACAGAAAACCAAGACAAGGTAGATTTTGAGATAGAAATGGGAAAGGATGAAAGACAAACAAAAACCCAAAAGAAAGATCATCGAAAACAAGGTGCAAAGGTTGGAAATAAAAATAAGGTGTCGAATAGTCAAGAGGAAACACATAACAATGACGGTAAGGAAATAGGCCCAGGGATCATAGCTAGCACATCGAGTGGGTTCAGGATCAAAATCAATCCGCTTAAGATCCTAAAGAAAACACCCAATGAGAAAAAAAGGAAAGGCATAAAACCATACAGCCATGTGAAAGAAGAAAGGAGAGCACACCTGGTTGATTTGGGCTAAATGGTAGTACTCCCAGAAAGGTACATCAAAACCCAATAGAAGTGATATCATGAATCTAATATCATGGAATATGCATGGCTTGAATGCTCCATCCAAACATAGAATGATGAAAAAAAGGATATCACAGTAAAAGGTAGAGATAGTAATACTCTAAGAAACTAAGTGCAATAAAGAAACTATGATAAAGATAGAAAATAAAGTATGGAAAGAATGTGAGGTAAAAGCGATAGATTCGGAAGGTGCACCTGACGACTTGGCGATCCTTTGGGACCCAAAGTAATGGAAATTGGACCTGTTCACCACCTTCCCAAGGATCTTCATGATGAGCTTTGTGGGGATAGAATCTCAAATCCATGGCTTCATATCGAATTCCTACGGTCTACAAACCCCCCGTCTTAAGAGAAATTTTTTGGCTTCCCTAAATCATTTTGGGGACACCCTTCGTGGACAACCCTGGGTTATTGGGGGAGATTTCAATATGATCACCACTCTCTGGGAGAAAAAATGTGGAGTCGAGAATCTAGAGGATGAGAGTGAATCTTTTCGAGATTGGATCGAGAGAAATTGACTGATTTTTATTCATACGAGTAATGGCCCATTCACCTGGAGAAACAAGAGAAGGACTAAAAAAAACATCAGTGTTCGTCTAGACAGATTGCTAACTTCAGAAACCTTCGTTCAAGGACAACAAGCAATATAAACAAAAGTCCTCCCTTTCTATGGTTCAAATCACTGGTCGATCAACCTCACTTGGGAGGATAATTTAGCACCTCATCCCAAACCCTTTTGTTTTGAATTTTTTTTGATGGACCACCAAGATTTTATGCAGAACATTGAAACATGATGGATTGAGATCCCAAATCTGTATGGTACCAAAATGTATCAATTCCAACATAAGTTGAAACACATCGATTTCCAGATAAAGAAATGGAACAAGGAGGTTTTTTGGAACATCTTTAAGGAAAAAAAGAGGTTGGAGACAGAAATAGTGACAATTCAACTAACAACAATAATAGGGACTAGCACATAGGAGACCAAACAAGGAGAGGAACAACTCAAACTGAAACTAGACAAGCGAAAACAATAGGGGGAGAACATTTGGCAAAAAAAATACAGAGTAAGGTGATTGAAAGAAGGAGGTTGGAATAGAAAGTTTTTCCATAACTCATTGTTGCATAGAAGAAACCAGAACCAGATCACAAATATTACCAAATCATCAGGGGAATGAGTAGAGTCCACAAAAGACATATAAATGGAACTCATAAAACATATTAAACTCTTACTCATAGAACCAGAAGCGAATAGGGAGGAATCCATCCAAGAAATCACTAGAGGCACCCCAAAGCTAGTTACCCCATATCAAAACATATTTTTAATGGGGCATGCTTCAATATAGGAAGTGAAAAAAATGGTTATGGAAATGAAGAAGGGTAAGGCCCTAGGACCAGATGGATTCACAACTGACTTCTTCCAAAAATGTTGGAAAATCATCGGGAAGGACATTTGGGAGGTAGTAGAAGAATCAAGATCATCTGGGTCTATTCTCAAAGCCTTCAACACCACCTTCATTGCCTTACTCCCAAAGGAAAAAGAGGCAAATATGAAACCATATGAATATGAAAACCCATATGAATATGAAGAACCATATGAATATGAAAACCCCCTGTCAGTGGCATATTATGTACCAAGAACCTCCAAGGTTCATGTAGTATCTGTAAAATTCTTCACACCAAAGAAGCCATTATCCATACCCTTAAGGACAACTTGGTTTTGGTGAAAAATTGAATAAAACAAGTTGATCAACATATGCAACCAGAAGATGCTACATAGGAACTTCTAGCAATTCTACAGTAATTTCCTCACCTTCAACCTTAAGGACAATGCTACTTTTGAAGGGCGAGGGTATGTTCAGGTCCTACCCTTACTCCCTTAATTAGGATACTTTATTGAAGTACAAGGACACTTTCATTGAGTAAGGCCCACTAAGTAGTTAATTAATATTCTATCATTGTAAAACGGTTTCTCTTTTTTAATAAGGCCCAAATTAATTATTCAACCCTCATTATAAGTTGGATCGCAAGTAGCTAGGATTGTCTATTGATAACTATGTATTAAGTAGAAGGTTACAAAATGTTTTATCAAGACTTATTATTGAATTTGGAGCTATGCTCTAGAAGGTTTTGATAATCATCCCTCCTATAAAAATTATTTTGTAATCTCGAGAATCACTATTGTTTTGATATTCATCGGCTAATAGCCCATCTCCTGCTATATCAAAGACCCATTCAGGAGTAGCTCGGGAAAATTTGGCGCAGTTGTTGTCAAGAATGTATGCTAAATTTCCAGGACTGGATGTAATTACATGGAAATTTGGCTTGAAAACACCGGACATAAAGCTCATACTCCCACCAATTCTTGTTGCCCATTTGTAGAAATTGTCGAGATTCCACATCAACGAAGGCATCATTCCCACTAGTGGAAAATTCAACGGTACATTTGTGTTCCTATTTGATACAAGTAAATACCTGTAGAAAAAAATGGTTAGGATTAGCAGAGCAAACACAGTAGCCAATCCGCCTAAGCCGATCTCCATATATTGAGGGAGAAATAATTGATCTTTGGTGCCTTTGTTGAATTCAAAATTTGAATGAGCTTGGACGCGGAAAGGGGGTGCAGGGAGGGGAGGAACAGGGCATTGTGGGCCTAGGGAAACAGGGCAGTAGGAGATCTGTTTCCATCCTAGGCATTTAGTTCTATGAGATGGAGTCCTAGTGCCAGAGATGTCCCATTGAGCTCCATTTTGTAGAAGCAATAGCTTATGCCTTATAATATGGTATCCTTCCTTGTTTTTTTCAACTCGTTCAAGCCTCCAGTATTCACCCTCTATCAAATATTTCCAATGCTATAGCAGATGAGAAGAGTCTTTGTGGTGTATTCCATATATTCTTGTGCTTTCCTAAATATGGCGAATCTTGGCCTCCGCGTAATCTCGTCCAGAATGCGCTAGTTGATTCGTTTTCTAAATAGAGTTACTGATATCCATTCCTATAGGAGACTATTATCGTTTGTCAAGATAGAGAAGAATGAGATGAGTAGAAGCAATTCCCATAGTAAGAAAAATCGCAATATTTCTCCCAAGGGATCCCTTCTCGTTGTTAAATATATATGTAACCTCAACAGTTTCACTGTACACTGCTAGATGCCCTAGCCAGCTGTACGAGTTAGTTAGGATCTCTTGTTTCGTTTCTTTATTTGCTTGAGCCTATTTAGCTTAGCCTTTTTTCTTTTTCTACACATTCTCAATACTCAGTACTATTGTGCTCTGCTCATTTTCTTGTTTCCCAATTCTATCTTCTTGCTCTCATTTTATCATGGTATCAGAGCTTCAGATATAATCCTCTTCACATAGTCTACAGAGCATCCTGATGCTAAGAAGCACATAACTTACACTGTCTATGAGAGGACAGGGATGCAAGTTTCTTCACAAAGCTTGGAGAACAGTTCACAATCCAAAGTTCGTTCAAAATATTGTTGAAGACAACAAGCGTGAGAAAGAAGAACTGTAGAAAGAAGAGAACAATTAAGGATTACATGAGCATTTAAAGAATTCATGAAAGATTCACAAAATTATTTCTTAAGAAGAAATTTTGCAAAAGAAGCAGAGGAGAAGCAAGATCAGTCGTAAGATCGGCTCTGTGAACAGATCTGAGCCTTTAATCAAGTTCAAAAATGACGACGAGCCAACAGGAAAGGATAATTTTTTATTAGTCGTAAGATCTAAGCGTGAGCAAGCTCAGCTGTCATATCAAGCAAAGATTATGCCACGAGCATCACATCTCATCAAAGAGAGATCAACAATGAGGAGGCATTGCAGGGATCAGAGAGGAAATTAAAGCACGAGCAAGTTGTGAGCCTAAAATCACTTAAGATCGTTGATCTTGTCATATAAACAGATCAACGACGGATATTGATCCCACTACGAACAAGCATCTTTTCTTTCCAGATATTGGAAAAGAGATTAAATACTGGGTGAGTTGAGTCTTCTCAATCACTCTTGGCCATTGATCTTCAAGAAAGTGAAACATGTATGGCGATCTCATAATACGGGTGGAAGCCAACAGAGGCTGACGGGTAAAGCTCTCCTAAATCTCGAAAGAGCTGAAGTAGATCCAAACCATCGATTGAAGTGGACACGTGGCATAAGATCCTGCACTTCGACGATAATCACTTCGGAAGAAAGAAAGATACGATAAGCCAAAACTCTCAAAGGTCCAAAGCTCAGAGTTCATATGGACCTTCCATCAACAAGGACACACGACACTAGATACCTCACTTCAGAGACTTAGCACTCTGGAAGGTCTGATGGAGCGAGATCTACCCAAATCCTCAAAGTAAATCTGAGCCCTTGAAGGCTATGGAAACGCGTCAACAAATGTGTCACTTTGGAAGATTAACACTTCGAAGGTTGGAAGTGTTGTGCACCTCGGAACACTCGAAGCCCAAAGTTTCGAAGCAAATCTCCACCGGTCAAATCAACAGGCCATGTGGAGGCAAATCTTGTAATTCAGAGATTCGATAGTCTGGAGGATTGCACATATTAGCAAACGAAAAATCCCAAACACCAGAGTTCCAAAGAAGATCTTGGTCGTTTATTTGCAAAGGCCTAAAGACCTTTGGATTTATCTCTCTCTAGAAAATTTTCCACTTCAGCACTTTGCAAGTTTTGCAATTAAAAGCGGTGAAAAGTCCTTGAAGCTCGAAGTCTCGAAATGTTTGTAGACCATTGATATCAAATCAACAAGGATCGTTGATCCTTACTACAATCTAGAAAGGAATATCACCCGAAGCCCTGAACTAATTGAGGATCATTGAACTAAACTCAACGAGGATCATCGATCTTTGGAATAAGACCGTTATTCATCCATTCGACTATTCAGAGGAATTAGGGTTTTTTAGGCTCTGTGCATGTAACTGATTAACAGAAGATAATATAAGAGAAGAAGAGTTGGTGGACGCAGCCCCAAGGGGGTTGTGAACCACATATATGTTGTGTTTCTCTGCTTTGTGCGATGTGTTTGTGTGTTTGTGTGTAACTTGCTATGATATAGATGAATGTTAGATAGAACTGATGTTGCTTTGTGCTTATAAAGGAGAATGAATGTTGGATATGACCTATGTGATTATTCTTAGTTCCTGCATCTACTATATCTAATATGTTCCTTTTATTCTAAGTCCTACTAGACGTGGATCTGGTTAAATACTATGATGCTTTGTAATTAGGGTTTGTCTGCGCTGTTACCAAGAATTGAATATTGATGAATTTTTACCGTTAAGTGTTCTTTTAAGTGTTAGAATCGCATATCTATGTCCCAGCTAAGGTTGCAGACATCTGAGTCCTGCAACCACCCTTGCCTCTACCTTGGGTGAGACTTCATTTGCTTCGCAGGTGTTGCCGAAAGGGTCAGTAGTTAGGGTTTTGTTGGTGTGTTGTTGTAGCGTTGAACCCCGGGTCTGCCCCTATGCCAACAACACCATGCACATGAATCTACATTATCAATACATATTGTTGTTAACTTACTATTGTAACTCTATGAAGAGCTACCCCATTTGAAGGTTGTGGTCAACCCACTCATCCCACAACCTAGCTCAACTCAACTATTTTTTTTGGCGATGCATGGAATGCATATCTCATGATAGAAATGTACCCAACCAACTTCCTTCTATGGAGATCCTCTAGGATTCCTCAATTACTTCAACCAAGTGCTTCAACTTGATGCAACCCATAACTTCTGACCTTCATGATCACTCCTGCGATCACCCTTTGTGCTCACTTCTACAATCACTTCTATGGTTAGATCTGCAACAATTCATGTGACAAATCTTTTGTTCATATACCTTTACCAAGTTCTCATTTCACCTAAAGAATTTCGTGTCTGGTCTCTTCAAGGTGTGCACAACTGGTCAGATGCTTCCATCGCAGATCAAACCAACCAATTTTGTGCCTAGACTTCTTTTGTAATCAACTCTACAACAATTGTTGCGATGAACTCTTCGATCACCCACCCTATCCAACCGATTCTTCTCTCAACTTTGTGTTAATTGTTTCTAGATATATTATTTGTGTAGGTTCCACTCCAATTCTACATGGCATAAGAGCCCACATATTGTTAGGAAGAAGGTGCACAAGCACTCATTTGTAGGTACATAATATTGAAGCAGTAAAAAAGAATGTAATTTCATCGTCATACCTTCTTATGCCATACAAATAGTTAAATTCAAATCCGACGAACCTTATTCTTCTCAGAGGAAGAGGATTTTATCTAATATCCACAAAAATAAAAAATGAACCCACATCCACAATCTAGAAATCTAGATACTTCAATCACATGGACGAGGCCCTCTATCTCATTTCCATGTCCATCTCTCCTGAGTGATTGTTTCATTTTAAATATTCCACTACTCCAAATGAGGTTTGGACTAATCTAGATGGTCTCTTCGGTAAACAAGACAATATGTGTGTTTGCATGATCGATATTGAGTTAAAATAATGAGATTCAAGCAGTTTTGAGCATATATAGGACTTCGAATTTCAAATCATTACTCCAACTAAAAGGATTTAGGATTGATGAATCAAAGAAAGAAAAATAGTTAGTTCATGTTATTCTATAAAAGTTGGGTCTATAATATTATGTGTTTGTCTCCACATTTCCTACAGTAAGGAGTACATCAGATGTAGCCTAGACAATTCCCACATTGGACATACTCATTGAGTCCCTGACGCGTTAGGAACTCAATCTCATCAAAATTGGATCAATCAAAAGCTCCAAAGGGAATGCACTTGCTCTGCATGAGAAAAACAAGTCCAACTCAAAATCCAAATAGAAAGGAAAGGGAAAGAAGCATGTAGATCTAAGAAAGGGAGGCAAATCCAAACCTTCTAATGAATCCTTTAGCTCCAAAGTTAGAAAGGGATAGAAAGGGAAATCAAAGTGAGGTTATTGCAATCATGAATACGATTCTAAATCATCTTGCATGAATACAAACATAGACCTCATGGCGCAAACACTTGAGAAGAACAATCTTGGGGACTGCATTTTCGGGAATGCTAAAAGAAGCCAAGAGACAAAGTTCCAAAAAATTGAGGTAATGTGCATGCTTTAATTGAAATTAATTATTCTGCCAATTCATAGATTATCGATTCAGGAGCATCTCACCACATGACAACCAAATTTTTTTTTTTTTTTTTATATTTGATTGCATGCATGGCTCCTCCCATTCTAATGGGTGATGATTCCCCAGTAGAAGTCACTCAACATGAGAGAGTATATATCTAAAATGAAAGTTTCAAGAAAGTATTGCATGTTCTAAAACTTTCCTTAAATTACTCTTTGTTTACCAAATAACACACACGGGAAGAGGGAAAAGGGTGGCATTCACAATGGATTTTGTGACCATATATGACATGCAAGACAACTCCATGATTGTTGTTGGTGAGGTTTATCACCTATCTAGATTGTAAAAATTTTCCAAAATTATTTCTAAATCATATTTTTCATTGCTACTAGCTCATGCCAATGATGATAGTATACTTTGGCATGAATGATTGGTGACTTAAATTTCAAGTACATGCAACAACTCAAAAAACATGGAATTGTCAAAGGCTTGTTGTACATACATTTTTCTGAAGGAGTTTGTCACGGATGTGTTCTTGGAAAACATCCACAAGAGAAATTTTAGAAAGGTAAGGATTTGAGGGCCTCCTCTCCTTTGGATTTTGTTCACAGTGACCTCATGGGTCCTTTCCCTCATTCTTCTACCAAAAAGGGAAAAAAATGTGTTGAATTTAGTTGATGATTACTCAAGGCACACTTAGGTATATTTTCTTAGGAAAAAATATGAAGTATTTGAGCATCTCAAGGATTTAAAAGTGCATGCAAAAAAAGCTATCCGAGAAGATGATCAAGATCCTCCACACAGATAATGGAGGGGAGTATGTAAACAAGGATGAAAAATATATTTATTATGAGGTAGATATAAAAAGTACAATATACAATTCCATATACTATGTACTAGAACATGGTAGATGAGAGGAAGAACCGATCTTTCAAAGAGATGGCTAGTTGTATGCTGCAGGAACAATCCCTTCCCTCCAAATTATGGGATGAAGCATTCAAATGTGCCACTTACATACAAAATATATCTCCTCATAGATATGTGAAGGACATGACACCTTTTGAATCTTTGAGTGGCATAAAACAAAAAATCACCCACTTATGAATCTTTGGGTCACATGCATGAGCATGTGTACCTCAGAAAAGAGGAAGGCATTAGATCCTCAAAGAAAAACATGCATATCTATGGGTTATCCCAAAGGTGTGAAGTGATATAGATTGATATATCCTTCAACAAAAAATTCAATCATTGAAATGAGTATCAAGTTTGAAGAAATTCACTTGCATGCACCTTAGGAGCCACATGCAGAGACTTTTGTACTTCCTCTTGTACTAGACATCCAAGACGATGCATCCTCCCATTCAAATTGGATTTCAGATTTGATCTCCAAATCAAATTAAAAATATCATGAGCATGCATGTGATGATCCACATCATATACCTAGATGTTAACATTCCACCCTACAAGTAGCAAGTGATATTGTTGGCAATCATGTGGATTCGAGGAGGAAAACATCCCAATGTGAGGAGACGACATATGAATTTACAACTAAAGAACCATTATTTCCCATGCATTTCTACAAGGTTCTAGCTTCAGATGCTCAGACCTATGCAGAGGCTGAAGACAATCCCTTATGGGCACTGAGGAGTACAAATCCCTTATGAAGAACCAAACATTAGACTTGGTTTCACTTCCATCAAATCATACACTTTTCAGATGCAAATGGGTCTATAGGACCAAGAAAGAAACAAATAGAAATGTGAGAAGATACAAGTCAAGATTGGATGCCAAAGGATTTCAGCAAGTCCATGGGATTGATTATGATGACACATTTTCTCCATTAGAAAATATCGACTCCATATGACTCACCCTCGCCATTGCAACAACCAAGGGGTGGGAATTTCACCAGATGGATGTGAAGAATACCTTTATTCATGATGATCCCTCAGAAGATATCTACATGGAGCAGCCTCAAGGGTACGCACATAATGTCTCTCTAGTTTATCAATGCAAAATGTCACTCTCTGGCCTCAAACAGAGTCCAAGAGCATGGTATAATGAAATTGACTCATACTTACTGTATCACTCTTTCATTAAAAGTAAATCAGATCCCAATGTTTATATGTTGAGAACTTATTACTCTTTATTGATATTAGGGCTATATGTAGATGATCTATTGATCACAAGTAGTTCAACCTCAACAATTGTTGTGGTCAAAGACATTTTTCAGGACATGTTTTCTATGACAGACATGAGTCCACTTGAATTTTTCCTTTTTCTTGAAATCACCAAGGATGTTTTAGACATCAATTTGTCTCAATCAAAATATGCCAAGGATCTCTTTGTTGGATTCAACATGATTAATTGCAAGCCTATAGCCACACCCTTCTTATTCGGGGTCAAGCTCGAGGATGGTGGGGATACACCATTGGTGGATTGCACCAAGTAAATACAATTAGTGGGGAGATTTCTTTACCTCACTCGCTTGAGTCAAAATCTCTCGTATGCAATGCATGTAGTTTCCAGGTACATGCAAGAACTACATGAGCTTCACTCGAAAGTTTCCAAGCACATCTTTAGATATGTTCAGGGTACCACCAATCATGGCATTCACTATGAAATTGTTTGTACATTGTACATAATGCTATATACATATTCATATTAGGCTAGTGATAGCATAGATTACAAGTGTACCTCCAGATACATTCTTAGTTTGGGATCCAACTGCATCTGTTGGTCGAGTAAAAACAAATTAGTGATTGATTTGTCATCAGTAAAGGATGAGTATAGAGGAGTGGTGATCATTACCATTCAAAAACTTTGGCTACATAACTTCCTCAATGATGTCGGTATCCAGTTCCATTGTCTAACTATGATCCAATGCGATAATCAGAGAACACTAAATTTTTGCAGAGACCCAATGCAACGGTAGAGAACAAAACACATCGAAATCCATATGCATTACATCATAGGGTTGGTTCATGATGGGATCATAAAATTGAATTACTTTCCTTCCTCTAAAAAAATTGTCGACATCTTCATGAAGACTTTAATTGAGCAGAAATTCCACCTTCTCCGTAAACTTCTTAGAGTGAAGGACATAGTTTACTAGTAATTGCATTTCTTTTTTAGCATTGTATTG
>JZKD02S0032045.1:222131-235388 GCA_000966675.3 Picea glauca
ATTTATTTTCAGAGGTTTATTATTCTATGTTGAGGGATCCCTTGGTCAGAGATATTCTCCCCTAGATGATGGAGCCACATCCTCATTAATCATTCTCAGTTGTACTTTCGTTAGACAAGTGGAGTAAACTCTTGCATGGAAACCTTGGTATTATCACCAAGTGTTGCATGTTGACCTCACTATCATCATAAATAGGGTGCACTTACGTTGGGATCTCTCCCAAGAAGGAAACACACATGTGCATGCATGATATTCTCCTCACCCCACTTATGTTAGCTAGTTAAGTAATGATTGTGTGGTCAATTAACTAGGACTAGGTGGAAGCTCAATAGTGTGTATGTCAGTGTGTGTTCACATCTTTCTAGATGATTCTATGGTGCATTAGTTCTACAATGTAGAGTGTATAATGTGTATTTTTCCATTCTCTCATTTGGTTAAATACAATTCTCTCTCTCTCTCTCAACATTGAAATCTTTGTGTGAATTGTTGCTAACTAGATTTTATTTGCAGGTTCTACTCCAATTCCACACTTTAGACCTGATTTCATTAATAGATCATTAATGGAGTATAGGTGAACTTGAAGTCAGGAAAAAAAATTCAATAGTGTTGGTATTGTATTATCACATCATTAACAAATCTAGATACAATCTCAAAAAAATTGTGGGAGATTATAAAGGGTTTCAATAATATTTCTTTTGCTATGATCAAATAGATTTTGTAGTTATCAATCCAAATGAAAATCCACACGAGGGAAAAGTAGTGACATTAAAAGCAAGGGAAATTGACCTCCTTTATCTGAAACCAATTGATATAGTTGATAATTTAGAAGTTCCAGACTACATTCCATATCTAGTTGGAGGTTAAAGATATTTTGTTAGTTGTTCCTATTCTTTGTCTTACTTTTCTCCAATAGAGCTAGTTCCCCTTTTTGAAACACTACAATATCTACGGTGGATACAGATAATGTGATATGAAAATTATATGGAGTGATCGAATGAATCAATCCTTCTCTAGTGTTTAGAAAATAATGAGTGGTCAAGAGGAGGTCTTCAACTCTTAGATTAGGGGGCTAGGGAAACCATAGCTAGGTGAGGAAGGAAAACTAGAGAGGGATTTAAAGCATAATGCCCAAAGGTAAGCATGAAGGTAACACAGTGAGTAAGGTACTATTAAAACCATATCCTCATAGATCAAAGAAGAGGAAGGTCAAGTTCAATTCAAAAGGTAAGCCTAGCCACCCGAATAATCATTCAAAACACCATCTCTTCCATTGCAATCTATTTTTCATTTCTCATATCAAGTGGATTGATTGATATTTTCCAAGCACGTAGAAGAGATATTGGCTTGGATTACTAATTAGTAATCTATAGTTTGAAATATTCATCCACCATTTACATTTTTCTCTCTAATATCCATTTGGCATTTGGGATGGTCTTGTGGTGACATAGGTCTATTTTAATGCATGCTATGTTAAGCAATTACAAAATTAGAGGCTAACATAGATGTATGCTAGGGTCCTTTCAATTGTAAGATTGGATTTTTATGATCCTTAATTCTTTTCCATTTGAGCATGTATTAGCCCCTACCCAGGGTTATAGAAGAGGCCCATATTACCTAATCCTTTATTCAAGAGAATGAGGGTCCACCATGTAGTTGTTCTACTCAATTCAACAAAAATCTAATTCCATTCCAATGGTCCCCAACAATAGCAAGAAACTAATAGCTAGAATCACCACAATAACCCTAAAATACTACAAATCATACTCTCTACCAAATTCTCAATTTATGTTATCTATAAGTTACAACTCATGCATAATTAATAACCCTTAAATACTACAAATCACACTTTCTACCAAATTTTCAAGTTGTATCATCTATAAGTTACAACTCATCCATAATACATTCTATTTCATCAATATTTTAAGTGTTAAACTATCCCAATGTCTCTATATTCTAATTAATAATAATATTCTCTGCCCCCACTATATGTATACAATACCTAGAAATAAGCATTAGAAGCTCAACCCACCGAGTGTGATCATGGAGATTTTAATTAACTACACCAACGACCATAGAAGTGGGTTGAGCATTGAAGGTTGGGACTAGGCTTCTAATTCCTTGCCATAATCATAATCACTCTAATTTCACCTTTTTCATCTGAAACCTACCATATCCTCTCTTCTCTCATTCTTCCCATGGTGAAAGATATTCATATTATGCATTGCGAATGGTGAACTCCATAAACATATTCAGCATTTCCAATGTCATGCAGCATGCATCTGCCCCATGACATCAGAGTACGTTTGCAGCAAAACATTTTCTTATTTGTACATAATAGAAATCACAACTGCCATAATGCTTCTTCCTCATTACTACATTTTCCTTCTTTTCACTTGATCATGCCTCAACCCCTAGGGTTGTACCTTCGCTCCCACGTATCCACGTTTTCTTTCTTGTAATAAGCAACATATGTTACAAAATGACTAGTTTGTTGCATATTCACTTGTTGCAACTCGCCTTTTGCTACAACTCACCTTCTGCTATAACTCACCTTCTGATGCAACTCACATTCTAGTGTAGCTCACATTTTGTTGTAACTTGTCTTCTATTGTGACAAATATTTTGTTGCAACTTAACCATCCTTACGTTGCAACACCCATCATGTTGCAACCTCTTGTTGCAATACCTCTCCTATAACTTCAAATACAACTGCAAATTCATTAAGTAGAGATTTCAAAAAATAATATTAACCAGCCTATGTTTATTTGTGTGCATATAAAGGCTTTTCCTTCCTTTAACCTCAATACAACAAAACATTCTTTACGTGAAAACCCAAAGAAATAATATCTATCAGCTCTTGAAAAAACATCTTTCTATAGAGTCTTATAGATTTAGAGAATTCTCAGTAACATTAGACTCTTATACATCTAGAGACATTTTCTTTCTTAAACATAGTAGGTAGATTTTAAGTCTCTTAGGCCGGATCTTTATTTTTTTAGGTTTTTTTATGTTTATTTTAGTAGTCATATGAGGTGGAAAAATCCTATTTTTAAAATTACTGTAAAATATAATTTTCAATTCGTTGATGAAATTTTTGGTGTGGAAATAGAATAGAAGTGGAGAAGACGCTAAGCTTGTTCGAGGCAATGTGAAATCCTACTTTTAAATCACTGTAAAAAATAATTTTCAATTGGTTGATGAAATCTTTGGTGTGAAAGTAGAATAGAAGTGAAGGAGACGCTTTGAGAAAACTTATAATGAGGGATGGAGGAGGCATTTAGTACATCCTTGCAAAAATGGATCGCAAACTAAAATCTTGAACATATTAGTTTCTTATCAAATTATTGAAGGGCACATATTAGTTTTTTATCAAAACTTCTTAAATAATGAAGGGCACACTTTTAGAGTGAAGGGCACATTTTAGAGAGAACGTTTTTTTAGGATAATATGTAAACCCAAAACGTAAAAAAAATTGAGTGAATTCAAATTCCAACCCTGCATGCGACTCACATGCCGTCTGCGGTCTAATTAAATAATCCACTTTCGGTCGCTTATTCAACATGTGCACAATGACGGACACTCCACAGTCGATTTTGACTGGAATTTTCAAATCGAGTGCGACTTTTTCGTTCTTTGACTAATAAATCCATATCATACGGAAGGTACACGAAATATCGTATCACTGTACAGCACATCTTACAATATAAACTCCTCCTACTTTCGGCTCCAGCATTCACACTCTATAGTAGATTTTCACTGCTATAGCAGATTATCAGAGGCGTTGTATTCTATGCCATGTATTCTCCTCCTCTGCGAAATATGTCGAAGGCGGTCTGCGGGCTGCTTTTCAATTAAGTAATTTTAATTAAATATTCCACTATCTGTCGCTCATTGAAAATGTGCGCAATGACTGACACTCCACGTTCGTGGACTTTTGAATTCCAGTGCGACTTCTTCTTTGTTCTTTGTGGGACTTATTAAACAACAATATCATATGGACGGTACACCAAGTAATGTATCATTGTACAGCGCGTCTTACAATATAAAATCCATCCTCCTTTCTTATCTTGTACATGCATGGGGCTCCAGTATTCATAATGTGTAGCAGATTTTCAGTGCCATAGCAGATCATCTGAGGCGTTGTATTCTATATATTCTCCTGCTCTGTTAAATCTGTCGAAGGCTCGCTTCTTCGTAATCTCGTTCAGAATGCGCCACTTGATTCGTTTGCTACACAGAGTTACCGATATCCATTCCTCCAGGCGGCCATTGGCATTTGTCAAGATAGAGAAGAATGAGAGAAGTAGAAAGAATTCAAACGGTAAAAAGAGAAGTAGAAAGAATTCAGATGGTAAGAAGAATGACAATATTGTTCCCAAGGGATTTTTTCCTGTGTATGTTGGGAAAGATGTTCTTACCAGATTTGTGCTAGATGCCAGTGTTCTCAGCCATCCCCTATTTGCAGAGCTACTGGAAGCTTCTCTAAACGAATTCGGATACGAGCACGAGGGGGCTCTCAGAATTCCCTGTGATGTCTTCTTGTTTGAGAGGATTGTTAATCTCATTAACAGCTGACATCCAGCGACATCAATTTCTCATGAATGATTTTGATAGGCTTCTACTCTTTTGTAATGAATCTATCTAAATTCCATTAATGAATGGATAGTTTATACATGTATACTCTTTTGTAATGAATCTATCTAAATTCCATTAATGAATGGATAGTTTATACATGTATAAACAATATCCAATTTGCTAGAAACCCACTTGGACTCGAACCCTAGGTGAGTTGGCTTAATTCTAATTCATTCATACGTAATTCTAATAAATTAAAAAAAAAATCATCTAAAATGATAGATTAATAAAAGGTTCAATAAAAAAAATACTAAGCCTCGACATGACAAGTTCACGTGAAATGCTAAAAGCTCAAACATCTCAATCACAAGAACTTTCGTCCGCCATTTGTACAACTTTTTGTTTATTCTGGTTCTGTTGTTTGTTACCTCCACTTGAGTGTCAGTTACTTGTAATGCTTCCTCGTCCTTGGTGACCTCGACCTCTTCCTCTTACTCTGCTTCTCCCTCTGCTACAGAAGAATTGAGTTTTGAAGGCATTGGCGATTGACTCATCTGTGAGATGCAGTCTGGTCTCATGTGTCACTAGGGAACAAATTAGTTCATCTGTTGAAAAACATGACAGATCCTTGGATTCAAGGATTTCTGTAACAACCATTTCGAATTTCTTTGGTAAACTTATGAGGATTTTCTCAACAATGCGTTGATTAGGGATGGCTTCACCAGTGAACTTGATCTGGTTTACGATTCCCATGACTCTGGTCATAAACTGATCCACATTTTCAGACTCTGACATTCTTAAAGTCTCGAATTGCGTCTTCAAGGTCTGCAGTTTCACTGTTTTGACCCCGTCATTTCCTTGGTAGGCTGATTTAAGGATGTTCCAGGCCTGTTTTGAAGTACCAGCGCTTGTGATTTTTGAGAAGATCGAGTCATCCACGGAATTTTGAATCCAGAATTTGGCTTTATTCTCTTTGTTCCTCTGTGTTGCCTGAGCAATTCTCTGTTGGTTTGCCATGGCAGAAAGGTCTGCTGGATCTGGTTCCACATATCCAAGATCCACCAAATCCCAACACTCTTGTGCTTGGAAGAAAGATTTCATTCGAAGAGACCAAAACTCATAATTCTTTCCAAGAAGAATCGGACCTTGAGTTGGTCCTAAATTGCTAGGCGTGGCCATCTTTAAAGAATTTTAACAAAACAGAAGAAAAAAAAAATTGTTAGAAAATTTCGTGTTTACCTGTTTCCTGCGTGTAAAACCAGGTTTTCTAATTTCTTGCAGTGACTTTGGACCGAAAAATGTGGTGTAAACCACTTCTTTGACTTCGATCAAGCTCGATCTAACTATCCGAGCAAAAGATCTACTAATTCAGGCCTCTGAGTTATGTTCTTTAGCAACTGTAATAATGCAGCAACTGTAGGCCCTTTAATGGCGGAATAGGGCTTTCTGAGTTTACTCGAGAGCCAAAGAAGGTTTAGCTTCTCATATGACCGTGGGCAGAAAAAACCAGGTGCTATAGGCTTTCACATTTCGACGCTGAAGGTAGCAGTTCCTTCGAATAGATGAAATGCGAAATTGCTTCAAGGATCAATGATCCTCATTGATTTGAGATCAACAGCCACAGTTTCTTTGGAATATCGTGATCAACAATCTAGGATCCTCCACGATCGGAGATCTAACAGTCCAGATCTACACTCGATCAACAACCCAAATTATTTCAGAATTTCGCGTATCGCGAGTTCACGAGACTCTCGCCTCTGATTTCTCGGTAGCCGAAATCGTGATGGCGCTTGCATCGACGATCCAGATCCTCCTATGATTTGACGGTCCAGATCCTTTCGGGATTTCGCGACTTTTGAACTCTCATCACAATGTTCTCCAAACACCAAACTCCGAAATGCCGAAATTTTGATGGCGCTTGCATCTGCTGCCACCTGTCCTCTAAGAAGGATGGTTTTGATTCTCTCGCGAAATCTTCTTTCCCTAGTCTTCACCTTCGTTCTCCCGGTGCCAAAAAAAAATGTCGATGGCTTCCGGATCTTTGCCACCTGTCACTCCAGATCCAATGGTTGGAGTGATTTCGTGATTTCATGTATCGAGGTATGGAGTGTAGTCTCCTCTACTCGTCCAATGCCCGATTCTCGATTTCGCGATAGCGTCAAATTGACGGTGCATGATCTTTCTCGATCCAATGGTTCAGATCGAGTCGTGATTTCGCGATTCGTGAATTCTCACCGCAGTGTTCTCTGACCTTTACTCCCTACAAGTCAGTGAAATGTTGAGATCTCGCCACGTGTCCTCCTTGATGGACGGTCCCAACGATTTCAGGATTTCATGACTTTGCAAGTCAACTTTTCTCCTATGCGCTCCAGAGGACTAAACCTCGTGCACTTTTTCCCGGATTCGATGACTATCGGTCCTCTGCGCTAAATCTGACAGCTGAAAATCTTTTGCCTTTTCTGCGCAGTCCTCATCCTTTCTGGACTCGATTAACGCCTCAGATCTATCAGCATGATCGATCTTACAACTGCGTATGTTCGTTCTTGGCTGCTTTAGCGTGTTCTTTGTTGTTCTTGCAAAGAGTTTCTCCTGAAGCGGGAAATTTGTGAATCTTTCACAAATTCTTTAAATCTTTATGCCCTCTGCAACAATCTTTCACAAGTTTGAGATAATTTTCCGAATTCTTTAAACGTTTTTTCCTTTTGCAGCAATCTTTCACGAATTCTTTAAACGTTTCTGCCTTCTGCAACTCTGACTCCTCAATCTTTTGAGCATATTGTGCTCTGCTTCCTCGAGCGTGCTTTCTGCAACGATCTTTTGAGCAGATGGCGGACTACGGATTTCTCTCCAGGCTTTGTGAAGAATCTCGCATCCTATGCTCTCGTTCACAGTGTAAGCTCTGCGTTGTTGAGGATCAGGTTGCTCTCCAGACTATGTGAAGAGGCTTATTGTTGAAGCTCTAATACCATGATAAAATGTGAAGCAAAAAATACAGAGAAGGAGCAGAGCAGAAATAGAATTCAGTATATTAGTAATGCAAGTGAAAGAGTACAAATGAAAGGAGTAAAAGAGTACAAAATGAAAGTAAAAGATAGTACAATAAAAAAGGGAAACTAGCTTAGTTAAATAGGCTCAAGCAAATCAAGAAATGATAGTACAGCTGGCTAGGACAGTTGGCAGTGTACAGTCAGACTGTTGAGGTTACATTATATTTAACAAGGAAGACACATGTACATACGACGTTGTGTTGTTAAACATCTCACATTGTAATTTCATTTTTAAATCTTGTTGTTTATTCCCATGTGTTGATATTGGTTGTTTAAACGTTTTATATTTAGAATTTTTTTTATTAAAATTTATTTAAATAATTATTATTTTTTATTTAAATTGTATTTTTAGATATATAAATAAATTTTTGTTCTGATTTATATAGATTCAACTACTCAAATTTGTAGTTCCAATAATTTTTATTCTAATAAAATTAATAGAAAAATATGTCCCCAAAAATATTAAAAAATAAAATGTTTATTATATACTACCATTAAAATGTTTATTCTATGCTACCATTTTTTCACATGAGATATTGAGCTCCTAGTTAAAGGTTAATATGTACTTGTTCATCCATATCATAAGGACTCTTCAAAGCTTTTAGTAACACTTCAAGATTGGGTTTTGAAATAATCCAAAGTGGAAATGTTTGGTTAATTACAAAAATATTTAGAAAGGTGGTTTGGGATTTTTAAGTATGTAGCATTTCCTTTGGAATTAATCGTCTTTCCTTTTTCATGGTAAATTTATACAATTATTTAAATATGAAATTCATGGCATATCTATATTACAGTGTAAAGTAAAATATGATAATTAAAATATTCATGCCTATGCCTAAACACAAATAGCATTAAACATAATTAATTACAAATTAATAAAGAAATAAAAATTAAGATATTAAATATATATTTCTTAAATATGAAATTCATGGCATATCTATATTATAGTGTAAAGTAAAATATGATAATTAAAATATCCATGCCCAAACACAAATAGCATTAAACATAATTAATTACAAATCAATAAAGAAATAAAAATTAAGATATTAAATATATATTTCTCAAAATTGAGCATCCAATCTAAAGGAATTTTTTATTGTGAGGTTGAGTGTCTGTCTAGTAGGTGATTTCACCTATTAGAAACTCCTTCAAAATTGACATATACATTGTTCAAAGGGAGTTTATATTTAAAGATTTTTATATTTAAAGATTTGTTGTATTCCTTAGTAAATTTCAAGGGATAAATATTAGTGAAAACATGGCATTTATGTTGTAGAAAGCTTTTACTATGAGGTTTTGGAACCATCTAATATCAATATTATGAATTATGAAGTTAGGTACAGGTAATTATAAATTTAGAAAAGTAAATATTCCTAGATATGAAATTTACATTGAAGAAAGTTTACACTAGGAAGGTGGGTACCATAAAATGTGGAATATAAGATCAAGGAGGTTTAGGCTTATATTAGGCGATCAATCACACATCTTAAAAAAATTGGTAAAATAGATATGTGATTGTTTCATAAACTACCAAGGATATTGGGCATGTGCAAGCTAATGATGGTCTCTCATGAGTGATGACGTGCTAGTGGCAATGCAAACATGGAAAAAAAACAATTTGTTGAGAGATTATTCAAGGTACAATTACAATGAATTTGAATATGGTGTAACAATATGAAATGTAGAAAATTGAATTAGTTTTGCTAATATATAATTTTATTTATAGAAATTGTGAATAACTATGTGAAGTTTTAGTTTTTCTAACAATGGCATGTTATTTTCCAAGCAAAATATGAAGTATATGTCTCTCTTAGTGCAGGTGTTGAGTACTTTAAGGATGAATTATTTTTAACTATATATTTGGAACTTGCATAGCCAACTCTATATGTTTCTATAGTTTCATTCACAATGGATTTGTGTAACCTATTATAAAATAACGTCAAAAACAAAGATATAAAGAGGTAGTCATAAAATAGAGGTTTTTATGCATGTGTAGACCAACCCGCTAGGTTTTTAATCCCGAACCTAAATTTGAGGCGACCAACTAAGGATACGCGTACACATGCTCTTATGCTTTTTTTTCCTAATTGTTTCCTTGCCTCTCTTTCTCCCCTGCCCCCCTCCCCTAGCCATCTATCCTTCACCTTATCTCCTCTCCTAATTCCTTCATCCCTTCTACCCCCTCCCTCTACCCCTCATTACATAGATCTAGTGCATCTGAGCCTATGGTTGGGTGGAAAGGCACTCACCCTTAATTAGTTGTTTATGGCCAGCATACTCTGCAAAGATAAGTGTACATTGCCCCTTATTTGGTTGATTATTTTTCATTGTGTAGTACTTTTATTGACAATGTAGGCTTTGAAACTGTTGGGATTTTGAATAAAATTCAAGATTGATATCGGAGGAATGTGTGTATGATGATCTCAACATGTTTGTTCTTCTTACTGGATTATTATATCCTATGATGTATGATGAGTGAAGAGAGTTGCTAGGTTTTGTAATTCACCCTCTAATTATGTGTTATAAACCTCTGGTTATTTTACCTATGAGAACATGCTATAAACAGAACCTGGTCAGAGATCCTAAGACTTCGAGAAATAAGTAAGGGGATGCATGGAGTTATGCTCTCTCTATGTATTAAATTTATTTATTAGTCTTTGTTCCCTATGAAACATGGAATGATGGGAATGCTTGATCTCTATGTATGCAGGCTAAGTTTTATGCCTCAAGGAGGTAATTTTTTTCCCTAAGAGTTTTGTGTCACAGGCACCCTGGTGTATTCTGAAGGGTTGAAATACCTTGACCTCTATGGTTACCCTGTCTTGCTCAGCCTTATGTGTTTGAGCCCTTTTAGTGGAACCAAGAGGAGAACCCAAAAACCCGAGAGTCAAGATGTATAAAACTTATGAGCATGAGTGAGGTTCTTGATAACCAAGATAACTAGAGAATAGAAACCCATACCTTTAATTAACTTGGCCATGCTTAAAATATCAGATCCCAAACCCCATTTGGATCACAATTCCATTGCAAGGTTCCAACCCCATTGAAAGCGCATGGTAGAGAGTTTGGGGCATCTCTGAGTCATGTCATAGTGATGTAGAGTGCTAGGGTGGAGGCTAGAATGCCATCGAGTATGAAAAGTTTCATCATTTGAATGGTGCAAGTAGAGTGTAGGCAATTTGTTGGAAGTAAGCCTTTGGTTTGGTTCCCTTGATCTTCGACATCAAATCGTTGGGTGAGTGATCTTGTCCATCTAATTTTTGTTGATAGACAATTTCCGAGGTAAGCTCAAGAGGGTGTTTTCATCTTGGATATTTGCACCAACCATTATCAAAAGGAGCCTCACGGTGGTTTAAAATAGAAGCTTGGTTCCACGATTTCTAGTTATGAAGGGTTTCGCTTTAGGGTTCCAAAGTGAGAGGATAACCAAACCATTGGACGACCAAAATATTTTCCTACGAGGAATTCTAATGAAGTTTGGTTTCCCAGATTCCTGGTGATTCAAGGTTCCAAGGAAGGGTTTTGAGGGGAGTGACCCTTGTTCCTTGTGGTGATGTGTAGTTCCACATTAATCCACAAGTTGCGTCATGGTTGGTCCATGTGTCACAAAGACAACATGTCGTGTGTCTTGGATAATCAGGTTCCAGCGTAGAGTTCCTTCAAAGGGGAGGAGGATGTGATGTCATTAGCATCCACATTTCATGCTACATTATCTTATCACATGGTCGTACCACATCATATGTGCGTACCACATCATCCATGTCATCTAGTCTAGATATGAGGTGTCGCGTTAGGTGGCATGATTGTTACACACCTAAGTGTCACATCCCCATGTCGTATGCACCTTACTAAGTGTCGCATGCACTTTATCAAGTGTCATATGCACCTTACTAAGTGTCGCATGCAATTTATTAAGTGTCACAACTTTGACACCGTGGAAGAACCTTAATTTTTTTACCCTCCCTTGCCCATTTTTAGGGAGTGTGTATCCTTTATCAATGCTCCTTGCTGAACTATGTGGGAGCGTTGACAACACTTCGTTCTCAGTGTTGGGGGAGCATTGAAGTTGTTAAGGAAATTACAACTAGCCCTCCATTTTATAAGGGTTAGCTCTAAGATGCTCTTAAGTGGTTTTGGTAGAGGGTTTGAGTCATGAGTCGAGTCACCCATATTCCGTCCATTTTGGGTAACCAAATCCTAACCTAAGTAGTAAGGAGCTAAAATATCAACTATTCCCTAAATTGGATATGGTTGTTGAACCTCCCAAAACCTATATAATGAGGCCACTCAAGGGTGAAAGAGAGTTTAGAAATAGTCTAGGAGCATCATAATTATTGTTTGGTTATGCATGAAGGGGTTCGAAAGGATAAGCTCAGAGGAATGCTAGCACAACAACGGTACAGTTGTAAGTGTTTCCATTGTTTCTCATGATTAATATAACTAAGCCTATTTCCTCATTCCTATTTTATTAAATTTAATGTAGGAATGTTTTTTCTAGTTTAACTTAGATAGATTGGTTTTTATCTAATGTTACATAGTAGAAGAGAATGGTTGTCTTGCTTTTTGTAGGGAGATCACAAGAGTTTGCTTCTATGCTCAGGGCTTGGATCAATTATGACATTAGAATAGCTAGGAAAACCTATGAGAAGAAGGTTAGATCTATCTTTATCTTTCTCTTTCTCCTCAAACTTCATGTGCAGAAACATAGAATATATAGGGAAGAGGGACATTAGTGTCAACTTGTTCTCTTCTATCCTAGATCGAAGTGAACCCGGACCATGGAGAGTTCAACCTATCCGTAGGGTGAAATTTCTTACAATAATGAAACTTCAAGTCTACATGTATTTGGTGCCATCTAGACACCTAGATTTAGTGTTTGTTAATGAGCATTTTATGGATTTCCCATGGCCTCAGTGCCCAACAGGGATTTCTTTCGAATTTCACTAAGGTTTTGGGGTCCATACAATTGGATAACCTCTTCCAAGTTCCTTTGATTGGTCTCTATAATGTTCCTTTCGACGATTGGCCGAGACATGCCACATCAAAGGATTATGTGTCTTGATATGTCAATTCCTAGGTAGTGTCGCATTTGGTGGTATAAGTGGTGAGGATATATGTGGGTGCCACGTGGGCGTGAGGTGGATTTTGGCGGAAAAATGACTGAAAACTTTAGGAGGTCATAATTTTTTATCTTGAGCTTGGATTTGAGCATAATGAGAGTCATTGAAAATCTCTCTCTAAGTATCATTGACTTATGATCTGAAAATTAGGTTAAGAGGTGTGGCTAAGAACTATGATTTAGAGAAAAGAAAAGAGGAAATTTGTACACCCCACTAGCCTAATGAGGGTTAGGAGGTTGGGTGTGTTACATTTTCTCTCTCCTAAATCTACCCCTCTCTCCTCCTCACTCTATATCTCCATCCCTCTCTCTCCTCCCCTTTTCTCTTTACCTCTCTCTACCTCCCTTCCATCTCTCTCCCCCCTTCCTCTCACTCTTTGTCTCTCTATCCCAGCTCTTTATCTCCCTCTCTTTCTATATCCCCCGCATATACCCCTCTCTCCCACCACTCCTTATCCCCCTGTATCACTCTTATTCTCTCTCTCCCCTTCTCTCCCACTCCCTCTCTATATCCCC
>JZKD02S0032045.1:241006-261852 GCA_000966675.3 Picea glauca
TATCCTTGTTTTAGTAAGGTCTATTCCTGAACATCCTTCGTGGAAACCATGTAAGAAAGAAAAGGATTTACTACAATGAACTAAGCCAAACATTCTCTATCTGGAATTCTAAAGTTGAAGATGCATTTTTATGACTAGCACTTTTATATCTATCTAATTCATATCAAATGGTGTGGGTTCTTTCATTTTTTCAAAGACACATTTTATGGCATTTTGAAATGTACAAGAGAAGCTCAAGAAGAGGGTAAGCATTATATGTTACAATACTTGAGATTGTTGGAAGGGGAGTTGTCAGTAGGCTGATGTAAGCCTTATTTTGGAGGGGATCATGAACAAAATCCTTCCAAACCCTCAAAAGGTTTTGGAATATGTTGTTCTACCTCTTTATGATTTCTTTTTCATTGTAAGACACTCATGTCCAAGCTTCTTCTTCATGTTCATATGCAGATATCGTTGTAGGATACTCATGTCGAAACCTTCATACATAAAAAAAATATGCAGGAGACATATTTTCATTTGTTTAGTTCTAGTTTCCATGCATTTCTTCCCAGTTCTCACCTCAACTAGTGTTCCACCTAGTAAAGCAATGAAAGCTTAGAAGTTGTTGGTTAATGTGCTTCTAGATTTGTAACTAATTGAACTAAAACCATTATACCAATCTTCTATAAAAACAACCAACAAAACTTGCTCTTACCTTATGTCACAAAGACAAGGATTTTTAGTTGTTCCACTTTGAGCCATGAAATTGTTGAAAACAACAAATCACATACATGTGAATTACATGCATGTTGATTCCTATGCACCACCTACATACATCTCTCATTCCCTCACACATTATGTTTTGAATTTAATATTACATAAATATTTAGATGAGTTTAATAGTAATTTTAGCTAACTTAGTTTTTGGAGATTATATATTATATTTTATTTGTGTTTTAAATAAGTAATTTCTACATACATCTCTCATTCCCTCACACATTATGTTTTGAATTTAATATTACATAAATATTTAGATGAGTTTAATAGTAATTTTAGCTAACTTAGTTTTTGGAGATTATATATTATATTTTATTTGTGTTTTAAATAAGTAATTTCATAAATATGAGGATGGAAGCTTACAACTCCCAATATATTTGGCGAGGGAGTTGGCTATCTTGGCCATAGAATCCATTCGAACGTAAGCAAAGCATCTTCACTTATTTAATTTTTTTCAATATAAAGAAAAAGAGAAGTGGTTGGGGTGGTATGCTCAATAAGTTGTAGGGCCATGCATCGCCAATTCAATATTTACAATAATTACTCAACATGCTTTCTCCATATGGGAATCCCTTACCTTCTCAATGCCTACTTTTTGTTATCCGTGAATTTATTTTGGGCCAAATTTCAAATTTGGTATTATGCAAATCCGTGAATTTATTTTGGGCCAAAGTACAAATTTGGTATAATGCAAAAGTTTGAGTTCCTTGCTTATCTCATCTATACAAACTATACAACCTGCCTTGGTTTAGTGATGGTGTTATTAGTCTATGCAGAAGGGAAGCTAGAGACTCTCTAGCATTCGATAAGGTGTTGACTGTCAATTTGACTTAAAAAATATTTTCATGCTTTCCAAAACTTGTACATAGGAAAGGCATAACTCCATGACACCCAATAATGGCTTCGAGGATAGCCTCAAATCAAATGTAGTATACAAGGCCAAATACATAATTCCATAACCCCCAACATTCAGGGTAATCTCATCCCTCCTTACATTCAACATAACCTAATAAAAATCATTTTCGCTAGAAAATTTGGAGTTGAAATCCAACTTTTCTTAGGATGTATTTGTTTCTTGGGGCATAAGCTACCTCCCTCGCCCACGTCGGGCAAAGCACAGCCCTGTATTTCATCCCTCAAGTATCAGATTCTCTTGTTGGGAAGAAGGATGAATCGTAATGGAATCAACAGTCTTTGCTTCAGGTAGGAAGGGCTCCCCTTTTCACTCTTAGCTGGGAATTTTTTACACAGCTTCACAAGCACGGGTATTGAGAATTTGAATCTTCATTGAAAAAGGGTTGGCTTTAGTGTGCAATATGGAAAGATAAAACATAAAACATGATTTCATCCCTCTTCCTGAAATGAGGTTAACAATTCTGTTTTTTAACACATTTTTTGTGTTTGTGCATGCCGATCACAACTACAACGCACCTGCTTGCACGCATTTATCTCTCGGATGGAGAAGAAGAGACTATGAGAAGATAAAGCGATCAAGAACTCAATGCTCATCAATTCGATCGTCCTCTTCAGTTTTTTATTTGCTTGAATTTGGCTTTATGACCTAGCCTTTATGACTCGTACCTTTAGGTTGTTCATCAATCCAGCTAGAAGTTCGAGGCGACATGTTGCACCTACTTCCCCCTCAAGAGCAATTATCCTCTTGCTGCCAATCAACGAACCTGGAACTAGGAACTATAGCTCACCGATCTTAATTCTCTACTTTCTTTACCAGAGAATCCGTGAGAGAACTTGCCCTAAACGTCAACCCGACTAGGGCTAAAACTATTGTTCTTCTTACATTAAAAAATCCAATTTTTCTTTTTATCCACAACAACTGAGAGATCCATATCTATTGGATGTGGGGTTGGAGAAACTGACTTACCAAGCAGGGAGGAAAGAAATAGGTACTGAGGTGTTCTCTGAATGGAATGAACTCTGCAACTAGGAGCCAACCAGTAGCCACGACGGAAGGGAAGTCCACCCTCCAAGCTTGCATGTCGCGGTTTAATACATGACAACCAAGACACCGTCGGAAACTAAGACATAGGCATGCAATGTGTTTGCTTCGTTGTTTCGAACATTATGCTTGTAATAACTCACTCACATCTTTTTCATTCACCATGGTTTTTGAGGTTTCCATGGCTTTGGGAGCATGCACGCTAGTGGTGGATTATTATGCGGCAACAGATTATTGGAAAAGTCATTGGATTCTTATTTTTATTCTTTTTGGATTTAGATTTCAAGTTTGGATTGAAATTTTTTAAAATAAAATAAAATAATAGTTTTCATTAATTAGCTTTGCTCATACAGGTTGGTATGAGACCCCCTTGTTTGTGGGACAAGGGACCCCCCTCCGCCCAACAATTTGACTGGTAAAGTCTACGAAGGTATACATACCCTACCTCCCTCTGGATTTCAACCTGTGACTTCTTAAAAAGAAACACATGTTCTTAACCATTAGGCCCACTCAGACTGTATAACAATACTAGTTATAATATAATAATGTTAGTTATTATAACATTATTATAATATAATAATGTAATATTATTATAATATAACAATGTTAGTTATTATAACATTGTTATAACATAACAATCTTAGTTATTATAACATTGTTATAATATAGAGTAAATAATGGTGTTTATAAAATAAATTAACAAATAAATGCACATAATAACTATTTAGTAGCTAATGATGTTTATAGAGTAAATTAACAAACAAATACACATAAGAACCAGAAAAACATCAGTGGAATTATAGTTGTGGTAGGTAGTCCTTTTTTTTTGCCTGAACGTTGATGAGAAAAGGTGAAAAGGAAACATAGGACTTGGTTTTTTTTGTTGTTCCAACTAAATCCCTTTTATCTTTGTTGGTCTATGGAAATTTTTTGATCTTTAGCTGATGAGAACAAGAATATTCTTGTAGAGTTTCCTTTTGTTGAAATGTAGAGTTTCCTTTTGTTGAAATGTAATGTATTGGATAAAAAATATGTTGTTTTCCTTGGTAACTTTTTTTTTCATAAAACTATGATGAATATTTGTAAATTTGAAAATTTGAAAATAAAATGGTTTATGAATTTCAAATTTGAATTACAAAGTATTTGCAAATTTGAAAATGAAATGGTTTATGAATTTTATGAAGATTTGACATTCTCTTTTTCAATCTTCATATTTTATATGTAAAAGAATGTTGTAAATGCATGTTCGAACATCCTTTTATTGTACACGAGTAACACTTAACAAATGCATAATTCAAAGCACACAACACTCATTTATTTTTGTTTCCCCAAAACAGTTCATAATTCAAAGCATACAACACTCATTTATTTTTGTTTCCCCAAAACAGTTTATGAATAGTGCAATAAAAACGATCAGCATGGTTTTACAGCACTAGACTCAATAATAAAAAATCTCAAAACCCATAAACCATTTCAAATTCCATTCTCTGCCAACACTCATCTTAGTTTTAAGACAATAAATACCCAATGAATACTCATCATAGTTTTAAGACAAGTCATCAGTGGCATGTGATCTCAGGTCATCAGTGGCATGTGATCTCAAGTTGAAACAACTTAGTGGATAATGGGGCTTATATATTAATTTAATATAAACAAATGAAAATAAGAAAAAAAAATATATTTATATATTATTGGAGTTTTAAAAAAAGGACTATACAAGATGTTGTGCATGCACGGAATGGACCAGATAAGCGTCCGCCAGTATTATCACTCGGGACATGGGACTACCTACAAGAACCGATGTAAAAAAGACAGATATCAATCTGTAAACCATCATTTAATCCAAATCCTGGATAAAAAACATATTTCAATCTCCAAAATCAAATAAAACTTTATATAGAATGAGCATTTGTTTTATTTAATATTTCATTTAAGATGTAACCACCATAAATTAAGTTGTTAGGACCAAACCGTTTTTTTTTATAAATTAGATTAAAATGGTAATTGATTGGGATTTTACCGTAATGTTTCCGTGGAGGGTCCAAAGACACCGGGAATAATAAAAGAGGTATTTCTACAATTAGAGATGAACAGTTTAATTATTTTACAAAATGGTTTTTTTACCTATTTTTTGTTGTTTAAAATTCTTTTTTGAATGTAGAAATAGATTCAGCATGCTGAAAAATCTTTGGGTACTTGGATTATACAGAAATAATCTTTTAATCTAACAATTTCTAGTTCCATTTCTAGCAAAGGTCCCCATAAAATATTGCTGGATTTTATTGATGGTTTAGACTATGGTCCAAGAGATGTGGTGACGAGATACATGTCACTAATATTTTTGTTATAAGTTTTTGTATGACACTCACATGCTCCAATAAATGTGGATTTCCTTAAATCATAAAATAAACATGGACACAGTTTAAATTGCATTTTTATGTTGTTTAAATTGCATTTTTGAATTCAGAAATGGATTCAAAGTGTTGAAAAACCATAAGACACTAGAATCATTCCTAATTAACAACTCAAATCTACAAATTCTATAAATTAAACAGAAAATATAGCTAGAAAAAGATTAAAACTTAGAACAATGAAAATACAAAATAATAATAAAATTTTAAATTAAAAGCAAAAGTGTTTTTAAAAGAGCATTGGCTAAACGTTCTATCTTTTAGGTTTTTTTCCCAGAAAAGTAAATTTAGATAAAATCACTATTTTCTGTTGTTTAAATTGTATTTCTGAATGCATGTGCTGAAAAACCCCTGAGATATTAGAATTATACAAACTTAACCACTCAAATTTACAAATCCAACTATTCATCAGCTGATTTCAAACAAAATCAAACTGAAAAAGTAAAAAAAAAAAAATCAAAACGATAAAACTTTTGAACTACTAGTCTTAAAAGTTGGTATGAATCATTGAAAAAGTACAAGGCTAGAACGGATTGTACTACAGATCCACTTTGTTAACTGGGGTCCGCTGTTTTTTAAAAGTGGTTATGAATCATTGAAAAAGTACAAGCCTAGAATGGATTGTACAACAGATCCGCTTTGTTAACTCGGGTACAAGCCTAGAAAGGATTGTACTACAGAACGAAGTCAACTGTTGACTTATCTTCATATCGGTGGGGTGGGTTGAACGATTTAAACCAAACCGACTCGGACTAAATCAGCGTAACTCTATTCCCTGGAAGATTAAATAACTTGAAGTCAACCATTGCAACATAGACTTCCTTTGACCAATCATTAAAACTATGCTAATTTTTAAAAGCTTGCAGGCACATGGCAAGTTGCAGAAAGAAAAATTAATTAATGCTCACTGTATGGGGAGGCACCGCCCATCTCTTGCAATCATGTATCTTTCCCACAGACGCCTTCATAATGGTTTACCAGCTAGAAAATTTGTAATAGGCCAGTAGGGACTTTTGTTGCACTAACTTAGCATCTCTCGGAATTGATCTTATGGATTAATGGTCATTTTCGGAATAGGCGTTATTTAAATATTGAACTATTTTAACTGGGTTAAATAGGTTTTAGTGAACTCTCCATTTTCTATTGTTTAAATTGTATTTTTGAATGCATAAATAAATTTAGCACTTTGAAAAATACTTAGGATATTAAAATTATAGACTCAAAAAATCAAATTTCGAATTCCAACAAATTTTGACAGGATTTCAATGAAAATTAATCAGAAAATATATCCGTAAAAACTTCAAAAAGTCCAATATTTAAACTACCCATTCTGAAATATGAAAAAATATGAAACTGAACGTTTAGACTACTGGCTCTATAAATATAAAAGTAACCCAGCGTACTGAAGGTGATGTTGATTTGGAAGTTTATTAATACCTGTAAGTTTTAGTGTAATAGCAAACCTTAACATGATATCAAAGACTTGGCCCAGATTATAGATCTTCAGGACGTATTTCTTCGGTTTGCGTTTGATAGTTCAACGTGCATGGTATTTGGAAAATACATAGGGGTTCCTTCAGCTTCCTTTGTTAAAGCATTTGATGAAGCCAGTGAAGCATGGGCTTATAATCTGGTAATCCCTCCTGCTGTATGTAAACTGATGAAATGCCTGAACATGAACTCTACAGAGACAAACGAACTCAAGAATATAGTCCATGAATATGTAAGATTCCACTCATAGAAGATATTGTCAACTTGGATCAAACCGTGAGGACCTGCAAACTCAGTTGGTTTGTATGAAAAAACATTTACTCTTTGTTAGATATTATTCTGAAGATTAGCAGAAAACAATACCGAAAATTGTTCAGAATTGTTGGCCAAGAATGCAAAGCTGCATTGGAAGAAGCCAAAAAGCCTTGATCGATAGACACCAATGTTGTCTCCGCAAAATCATTCTTCCTAAACGAATTACAGAATGGAACGCCAATTTTGAAGAACTCTTTGAAGAGATTGACACTGACTTTTCAACATTTGTGCAAGCTCAGCAGATTACCTCATTCACCCCGCAGGAACCAGTGAATGGTTCCGGGTTATCTTTGAACGAGAGCATATGTCATGAAGGAAAGAAGACATGATGGAGAGTGAAATTCTCCTTTAAAAAACTTTATAATTAATATGTTATTGAACTTGTATTTATAGCCATAGTGGCAGAGTTCGGTCTATTCGACCCTCTCTGTGAGGAATTTCGGTAAAAATTCAATCTGTTTGAATATCGTCCAATCCGAATTTGATAGGGTTATCGTTGATTGAAGCCTGAAGCCAATGAGCATAAATACATGGAATTCGTTTTCGGAATGGGCATAAATACTTGGAATTCGTTTTTTGACATGTTATTCATAGAAAACCTTTGCATCTTAGAATTTTGCAGCAAAAATTAGGTAGATTTATTTTAATTTTAGAATTTTGCAGCAAAAATTAGGTTGATTTATTTTAACTTCAAATTTATCATATCATGTCTTTATAGAAAATAATTCTTAAAAGGTATTAAAAAAAAATTTAAATATAAAACTTGAAGAAATCATAGGAATTTGATCATTCTTATATGATAAAACTAGAGTTTACTCTACTTCCAAGTATGGATGACCACCTCAAAATTTAGATCATCATCAATATGTTTATATACATGTATTACATGAATTTGATCCTTCCAAATTTATGATGTATGATTTTTAATTTAGAGAGTACTATGAAGAAAAAATATATAATATTGTATTCAAGGGCTATTGATTGTTTCTTTATCCAACCTGTGTGTTCCTCATTACGGGGGAAAGTGGATGGGAGCGATGAAGAGTGAGGCAAGGTAGAGTTGTAGGGTGATGATCTAGGGTTTAGAGATAGGGTCTCATTTTCTTAATCGAACGAAAATGGCGGACAAGGGTGGAATTGTCTGGAAAGGCGGAGTCCTCGGGTCAACCTAGCAATAAAGGATAGAGGGATCAATCGACATTCAAGGACATGGTTCTAGGGAAAGAACAAAAGAGATCAGAAGTTACTGAAATGGGGGGTATAGGCAGGGGCGGCAAGGACAAGCCTGCAGAACAAACAAGTCCTTGATCTGACAAAGCAAAGGTGAATGGTTGTTACACACACATAATGGAAAATCCAAGGTATGAAGTAACCTCGTCGAACATTGGTAACTACATACAACACATGAAAGCTCATGCGTTAATAGGAGAATTCATGGGTATCTGGCCATAAGAAAAATCCCTTATGGGGCGGGTGAGCTCCAGATGGAAGATAAAAAGTCAAGTAGATCTAAATATGGGATCCAAGGGATTCTTTACAACCATCTTTGCTAACCCTGCAGACAGAAACAAGGTGTTTGATGAAAGGCCATCATTTTTCAACTCAACTAGTATTCATCTTCGTTACTAGATGGAAAGGTTTTCCCCAGAGAAGGAAGACTTCATGACTGCCCCGGTTTCGATAAGGCTATACTCATTACCTCAAGAATTCTAAGAGATAGAAACATCGGAAGGCATAGGTAACACCTTGGGATCATTCATTTAAATATATGAGATCACAAAGGTGTACAAAGACACCTCATATGCCTGGGTCTATGTTTACATGAATGTAGCAAGATCCCTTCTAGAAGCAGTAACAATATCCTACCAGGACAATGAATGGAGCCAGTCGATGGAATATGAACACATCCCCTTCACATGCAGGAAATGCCATGTCAATGGGAACTTATTATGGGATTGTCCGATAAATATAAACTAAAATGATGCTAATAAACAAGAAGGAACAAATGTAGAAGGTTTCACTAAAATCCAAGGAAAGTGGAGGGGTGTGCGAAGACAGGGAAACCAAACAACAAAGGAGGTGGGTGATGATAGAAATAACTTCAAAGCCATGGAGTAAATTAGCCTAGATAGTGAAGATAAAATCAGAAAGATCCAAAGAAACAAGAGGTTAAAATATTAGATACCCCAATGAATCCAGATCCAAAATAAAAATCAAGAGAAATAACAGAAACATCAGATCCCCAAGGAATATCAATGGAGATAGGAGAAAGAGAACTTGAAATGAAATATCAAGAGGACTGGATCATAGAAAACCAAGACGAGGTAGATTTTGAGATAGAAATGGGAAAGGATGAAAGACAAACAAAAACCCAAAAGAAAGATCATGGAAAACAAGGTGCAAAGGCTGGAAATAAAAATAAGGTGTCGAATAGTCAAGAGGAAACACAAAAAAATGACGGTAAGGAAATAGGCCCGGGGATCTTAGCTAGCACATCGGGTGGGTTCAGGATCAAAACCAATCCCCTTAAGATCCTAAAGAAAACACCCAACAAGGAAAAAGGGAAAGGCATAAAACCATACAGCCAGGTGAAAGAAGAAACAAGAGCACACCTGGTTGATTTGGGCTAAATGGTAGGCCTCCTAGAAAGGTACTTCAAAACCCAATAGAAGTGATATTATGAATCTAATATCATGGAATATGCATGGCTTGAATGCTCCATCCAAACATAGAATGATGAAAAAAAGGATATCACAGGAAAAGGTAGAGATAGTAATGCTCTAAGAAACTAAGTGCCATAAAGAAACTATGATAAAGATAGCAAATAAAGTATGGAAAGAATGTGAGGTAAAAGCGATAGATTTGGAAGGTGCACTTGACGACTTGGCGATCCTTTGGGACCCAAAGTAATGGAAATTGGACCTGTTCACCACCTTCCCAAGGATCCTCATGATGAGTTTTGTGGGGATAAAATCTCAAATCCATGGCTTCATATCAAATTCCTACGGTCTGCAAACCCCTTGTCTTAAGAGAAATTTTTTGGCTTCCCTAAAACATCTTGGGGCCACCCTTCATGGCCAACCCTGGGTTATTGGGGGAGATTTCAATATGATCACCGCTCTCTGGGAGAAAAAATGTGGAGTTGGGGATCTAGAGGGTGAGAGTGAATATTTTCGAGATTGGATCGAGAGAAACTGACTGATTTTTATTCATACGAGTAATGGCCCATTCACGTGGAGAAACAAGAGAAGGACTAAAAAAAACATCAGTGTTCGTCTAGACAGATTGCTAACTTCAGAAACCTTATTTCAAGGACAACAAGCAATAGAAACAGAAGTCCTCCCTTTCTATGGTTTAGATCACTGGTCGATCAACCTCACTTGGGAGGATAATTTAGCACCTCGTCCCAAACCCTTTCGTTTTGAATTTTTTTTGATGGACCACCAGGATTTTATGAAAAACATTGAAACGTGATGGGTTGAGATCCAAAATTTGTATGGTACCAAAATGTATCAATTCCAACAGAAGTTGAAACACATTGAATTCCAGATAAAGAAATGGAACAAGGAGGTTTTTGGGAACATCTTTGATGAAAAAAAGAGGTTGGAGACAGAAATAGTGACAATTCAACTAACAACAACAATAGGGACTAGCAGATAGGAGACCAAACAAGTAGAGGAACAACTCAGACTGAAACTAGACAAGCGAAAACAATAGGAGGAGAACATTTGGCAAAAAAAAATACAGAGTAAGGTGGTTGAAAGAAGGAGATTGGAATACAAAGTTTTTCCGTAACTCCTTGTTGCATAGAAGAAACCATAACTAGATCACAAATATTACCAAATCATCAGGGGAACGAGTAGAGTCCACAAAAGACATATAAATGGAACTCATAAAGAATATTAAACTCTTACTCATAGAACCAAAAGAGAATAGGGAGGAATCCATCCAAGAAATCACTAGAGGCATCCCAAAGGTAGTTACCCCATATCAAAACATATTTTTAATGGGGCATGCTTCAATATAGGAAGGGAAAAAAATGGTTATGGAAATGAAGAAGGGTAAGGCCCTAGGACCAGATGGATTCACAACTGACTTCTTCCAAAAATGTTGGAAAATCATCGGGAAGGACATTTGGGAGGTAGTAGAAGAATCAAGATCATCTGGGTCTATTCTCAAAGCCTTCAACACCACCTTCATCGCCTTACTCCCAAAGGAAAGAGAGGCAAATATGAAACCATATGAATATGAAAACCCATATGAATATGAAAACCCATATGAATATGAAGAACCATATGAATATGAAAACCCCATGTCAGTGGCATGTTATGTACCAAGAACCTCCAAGGTTCATGTAGTATCTATAGAATTCTTCACACCAAATAAGCCATTATCCATACCCTTAAGGACAACTTGGTTATGGTGAAAAATTGAATAAAACAAGTTGATCAACATATGCAACCAGAAGATGCTACATAGGAACTTCTAGCAATTCTACAGTAATTTCCTCACCTTCAACCTTAAGGAAAATGCTACTTTTCAAGGGGGAGGGTATGTTCAGGTCCTACCCTTACTCCTTTAATTAGGATACTTTATTGAAGTACAAGGACACCTTCATTGAGTAAGGCCCACTAAGTAGTTAATTAATATTCTATCATTGTAAAAGTGTTTCTCTTTTTTAATAAGGCCTAAATTAATTATTCAACCCTCATTATAAGTTGGATCGCAAGTAGCTAAGATTCTCTATTGATAGCTATGTATTAAGTAGAAGGTTACACAATGTTTTATCAAGACTTGTTATTGAATTTGGAGCTCTGCTCTAGAAGGTTTTGATAATCATCCCTCCTGTAAAAATTATTTTGTAATCTCAAGAATCACTATTTTTTTGATATTCATTGGCTAATAGCCCATCTCCAACTATATCAAAGACCCATTCAGGAGTAGCTCGGGAAAATTTGGCGCAGTTGTTGTCAAGAATGTACGCTAAATTTGCAGGACTGGATGTAATTACATGGAAATTTGTCTTGAAAACACCGGACATAAGTCTCATACTCCCACCAATTCCTGTTGCCCATTTGTAGAAATTGTCGAGATTCCACATCAACGAAGGCATCATTCCCACTAGTGGAAAATTCAACGGTACATTTGTGTTCCTATTTGATACGAGTAAATACCTGCAGAAGAAAATGGTTATGATTAGCAGAGTAAACACAGTAGCCAATCTGCCTAAGCCGATCTCCATATACTAAGGGAGAAATAATTGATCTTTGGTGCCTTTGTTGAATTCAAAATTTGAATGAGCTTGGACGTGGAAAGGGGGCGCGGGGAGGGGAGGAATAGGGCATTGTGGGCCCGACGAAATGGGGCAGTAGGAGATCTGTTTCCATCTTAGGCCTTTAGTTCTACGAGATGGAGTCCTAGTGCCAGAGATGTCCCATTATGCTCCATTTTGTAGAAGCAATAGCTTATGCCTTATAATATGGTATCCTTCCTTGTTTTTTTCAACTCGTTCGAGCCTCCAGTATTCACCCTCTATGGAAGATTTTCAATGCTATAGTAGATGAGAAGAGTCTTTGTGGTGTATGCCACATATTCTTGTGCTCTGCTAAATTTGGTGAAGCTTGGCCTCCTCGTAATCTCGTCCAGAATGCGCCAGTTGATTTGTTTCCTACATAGAGTTACTAATATCCATTTCTATAGGAGACTATTGTCGTTTGTCAAGATAGAGAAGAATGAGATGAGTAGAAGCAATTCCCATAGTAAGAAAAATGGAAATATTTCTCCCAAGGGATCCCTTCCTGTTGTTAAATATATATGTAACCTCAACAATTTGACTGTACACTGTCAGATATCCTGGCCAGCTGTACGAGTTAGTTAGGATCTCTTGTTTCGTTTCTTGATTTGCTTGAGCCTATTTAGCTCATCCTTTTTTCTTTTTCTACACATTCTCAATACTCAGTACTATTGCACTCTGCTCATTTTCTTGTTTCCCAATTCTATCTTCTTGTTCTCATTGTATCATGGTATCAGAGCTTCAGACATAATCCTCTTCACATAGTCTAGAGAGCATCCTGATGCTAAGAAGCACATATCTTACACTGTCTATGAGAGCACATGGATGCAAGTTTCTTCACAAAGCTTGGAGAACAGTTCACAGTCCAAGTTCACTCAAAAAATTTTTGAAGACAACAAGCGTGAGAAAGAAGAACTGTAAAAAGAAGAGAACAATTAATGATTACATGAGCATTTAAAGAATTTGTGAAAGATTCACGAAATTATTTCTTAAGAAGAAATTTTGCAAAAGAAGCAGAGGAAAAGAAAGATCAGTCGTAAGATCGGCTCTGTGAAAAGATCTGAGCCTTTAATCAAGTTCATAAATGATGACGAGCCAACAGGAAAGGAGAATTTTTTATTAGCCATAAGATCTGAGCGTGAGCAAGATTAGCTGTCAGATCAAGCAAAGATTAAGCCACGACCATCACATCTCATCAGAGAGAGATCGAAAATGAGGAGGCATTGTGGGGATCAGAGAGGAAATTAAAGTGGGAGCAAGTTGTGAGCCCGAAATCACTCAAGATCATTGATCTTGTCATATCAACAGATCAACGACGAATATCGATCCCACTATGGACAAGCATCTTCGCTTTCTAGATATTGGCAAAGAGATTAAAGAGTGAGTGAGTTGAGTCTTCGTAATCACTCTTGGCCATTGATCTTCAAGAAAGTGAAACATGTATGGCGATCTCATACTATGGGAGGAAGCCAACAGGGGCTGATGGGTAAATCTCTCCTGAAGCTCTGAAGAGCTGAAGTAGATCCAAACCGTCGATTGAAGTGGACACATGGCAGAAGATCCTGCACTTCGGCGATAATCACTTCGGAAGAAAGAAAGATACGAGAAGCCAAAACTCTCAAAGGTCCAAAGCCCGGAGTTCATCTGGACCTTCCATCAACAAGGACACACGGCACTAGATCCCTCACTTCGGAGACTGAGCACTCTGGAAGGTCTGGTGGAGCGAGATCTACTCAAATACCTGAAGTAAATCTGAGCCCTTGAAGGCTATGGAAATGCGTCAACAAATGTGTCACTTCGGAAGATTAACACTTCGAAGGTTGGAAGTGTTGTGCACCTCAGAACACTCGAAGCCTGAAGTTTCGAAGCAAATCTCCACCGGTCAAATCAACAGGCCATGTGGAGGCAGATCTCGTAATTCAAATATTCGACAGTCTAGAGGATTGCACATATTAGCAAATGAAAAATCCTGAATGTCGGAGTTCTAAAGAAGATCTTGGTCATTCATTTGCAAAGGCCTAAAGACCATTGGATTTATCTCTCTCTGGAAAATTCGCCACTTCAGCACTTCGTGAGTTTTGCGATTAAAAGCGGTGAAAAATCCTTGAAGCCCGAAGTCCCGAAGTGTTTGTACACCATTGATATCAAATCAACGAGGATCGTTGATCCTTGCTACAGGCTAGAAAGGAATATCACCCAAAGCCCGGAAGTAATTGAGGATCGTTGAACTCAACTCAACGAGGATCGTCGATCTTTGGAATAAGACCGTTATTCATCCATTCGGCTATTCATAGGAATTAAGACCTTCAGGGTCGAAACGCCTGAAGCCCGAAGACTCAGAGCGCTTGGTTCTCACCCCACGGTCACATGAGAAGCTAAAATTCATTTTTGTTTTACTCTCGAGTAAACTCAGAAAGCCCAATTCCTCCATTGGAGAGGATACTATTGCCAAAGCAGTGGTCATCCCCGTATTTTTCAACTCGAAGTCACACAGAGGATTTCACGGACCTAGTTTCGGCACAGGAAACAGGTAAGCACGCAAAACTCTAACAATTTTTTTTGTTAAATTTTTTTATGATGGACACGTCTAGCAATTTAGGACAAACTCAAGGACCAATTCTTCTTGGAAGGAACTATGAGTTTTGGTCTCTCAGAATGAGATCCTTCTTGCAAGCAAAAGAGTGCTAGTATCCAATGGATCTTGGATACATGGAACCAGATCCAACAGACCTTGCCGCCATGAACAACCAACAAAGAACTGCTCAGGCAACACAAAGGAACAAAGAGAATAAGGAAAAATTATGTATTCAAAAATTAGTGGATGATTCAATTTTCTCAAAAATCACAGGCGTTGTTAGTTCAAAACAAGCTCAAGACATCCTTAAATCAGCCTACCAAGAAAATGACAGGGTCAAAACAATGAAACTGCAGACCTTGAGGATGCATTTTGAGACTTTAAAAATGACAGAATCTGAAAACATTGATCAGTTTATGACTAGAGTCATGAGAATTGTAAACCAGATTAGATTGATTGGTGAAGCCATCCCTGATCAACGAATTGTTGAGAAAGTCCTCAGAATTTTACCAAAGAAATTCAAAATGGTTATTACAGCTATCCTTGAATCCAAGGATCTATCAAATTTTTCAATGGATGAATTAGTGGGCTCTCTATTGACACATGAGACCAGACTACATATCGAATATGAATCAACAACAAATGCATTCAAGACTCAATTCTCCTTCAGCAGAGGGAGAGGCAAAGGAAGAGGCGGAGGTCACTGAGGAAGAGGGAGAAGTCCAAGTAACCATCACTCAAGTGAAGGTCACAGACAACATAACCAGAATCAGAATTTCCAAGTCGAAGGAGTTGACTTCGATGATATTTTTTCCTCTGTTGAAAAATTAAGTTCCATTAGAGTACTAATGTCTCTTGCTGCAAGATTTGATCTAGAAATAGAACATATGGATGTAAATACAATGTTCCTACATGGGGACCTGGAAGAAGAAATGTACATGAAAAAACCTGAAATATTTGTAGTAAATGGAAAGAAAGATTTGGTGTGCAAACTGAAAAGATCCCTTTATGGTCTAAAGAAATCACCAAGGATGTGGTACCAAACGTTCGACACATACATCCTTAGTTTGGGGTTTGTGAGAAACAAAGATGATCATTGCATATATTCCAAAGTAGAAGGTGGGTGTTTTATATATGTAGCATTGTATGTCAACGACATGTTGTTGATTGCAAACAACATGATTGCAATAAAGGAGGTGAAGAAGAAGATATCCTCCAATTTCAACATGAAATATCTCAGTGCAACGAACTTCATTCTGGGAAGGGAGATCAAGAGAGATCGAGCAACTAGAAATTTTTGGTTGAACCAGACGAAGTATATTGAAATAGTTTTGAAACGTTTAAAGATGAAGGATTGCAAACCTGTGAAGTTTCTAATTTCTTTGGGGTCAAGGCTAACTGTTGAACAATGTCCAAGGACACATGAGGAAATAGAGGACATGGAATGTGTTCCCTATGCAAGTGTTGTTGGTATTCTAATGTATGCGATGGTATGCACTTGACCAAACATTTACCATGTAGTGGGAGTGTTGAGTAGATACATGACCTAGGAAGGAGCACTAAACAACTGTCAAGAGAGTATTATGGTATTTGTGTGGCACAAAATATTATGCTATATACTATCAAGGAAAATCTAGAGGTGACAATGAATTAAATGTACATGGATTTGTCGATGCCTACAGGGCTAGAGATCTAGATCGACGAAGGTCGACCAATGGATATGTGTTCAAAATGTTAGGTGGAGAAGTCAACTAGATGAGTAAGTGACAAGCGGTCATAGTCTTTTCAACAACAGAAGATGAATATATGATAGACACTCATGGAAGTAAAGAAGCAGTATGATTGCAAAGTTGTGTTTAGGAATTACATTTGAGAAGAGAGATATCAAGATAATTTACGACAACCAAAGCACAATATTCCTGGAAAAGAACCTAGCTTATCATTCTTAAGACTAAGCACATTAATGTAGAATACCATTTCGTGAGAGACATGGTGGAAAACAACAAATTGTTGTTGGAGAAAGTAGACACGTTGGAAAACATAGAAGACTCTTTGACCAACTCTGTGAGTTTTGTGAGGTTATCTTGGTGTAGAGAGGAAATGGGAATTGTTTCCCTTGATCTGTGAATGAGAGTTCATAGGTCTCTCGGTTTCAGCAAAGAAAACAATAAGTGGGAGAATGTTGGGTTGTTATATTCTTTGTAGTGAAAGTCTAGTCGAGGTGGATCGTCTGACATTCGAAGTCGAAGGAATGAATAGCAAGATGAAGGTCGAGGTCATTCGATCGAGTAAAGTCGAATTCGAAGATATCAATAGCAAGTCGAAGGTAGAGGTGGTTTGACCTAGTAAATTTGAAGTCAAAGACATCAACAACAAGTCAAAGAGGTCAACCGACAAGAGGTCGATAGGCAGGCGTGTGGGAACCGACTAAAGAATGAATGAAGGCTGATTGATAATCTAAATTGGTAGTTGACTATAAAAAAATCCCAAGATTCACATGATTTGTATCCAATGATGTCTGTCAGTTTGTAATTGTCTTTGGGCGCCTTTTCTTTAGGCTTTTTCCTATTGTAAATCCTATAAAGAATATTTGTTATAATGTTGTAAAGACTAATGAAAAATAGTAAACCAGTAATTGTAGAGGTTGTTAGTCATGCATATGTAAGTCGAATTGGCCATAGGGTTGTTCTTGTGTAAAGAAATAAGGTATGATGTTGATTGTGTATTATGTTTGGACTAAGAATAGGCCTGTAACCTTTTATGCTAAATGAGTAACACAAAAAGAGAGAAGAATGCTCAAGGAATGCTAGTTTTCACGTCTGGGTTTTGAGGGTAAAATATTCGTGTACTATGTGTTTTCTTCATCATTTACTTTCTTGTTTAAATTTTTCTTCCTCTCTTTTGCTAGGTTTAGCATGGAATTTTTTCTCATTTCCTAACATAATTTTTTTTGCTTGAGTCAATGTGATCGCTTCACCCAAATACAAGGATGAAAGTCACCTAACTCTGCTGCACTATCTCACTGCAATGTTGTTGGCCTTGTTGTTGTTCAATTTTGTTTTTGTTATCGTTGCATGTTACAAATTATTGTTTCCCACTTCACTTCAAAAAAATTCTTAAGTGTTGAAATCTTATGACCTTGCTGCTAAATCCATACTTCAACCAACTCTTCCATACTTCAACCAACTCGGCCATGTCTCATCCAAAGCTATTCGGGAAGATGATCAAGATCCTCCACACAGATAATGGGGGGGGAGCATGTAAACAAGGATGAACAACATATTTATGATAAGGTATATATATAATTACAACTTACAATTCCATACACTTTGTAGTAGAACATGTTAGATGAGAGGAAGAAATGATCTCTCAAAGAGATGGCTAGTTGCATGTTGCAGGAATAGTCCCTTCCCTCCAAATTTTGCACGAAATAATTAAAATGTGCCACTTACATACAAAATAGATCTCCTCATAGATATGTGAAGGACATGACACATTTTGAATATTTAAGTGGAATCAAACCAGAAGCCACCTACTTATGAATCTTTGGATCACATGCATGAGCACGTGTACCTCATAAAAGAGGAAGGCATTGGATCCTCAAAGAACAACATGCATATTTGTGGGTTATACCAAAGGTGTGAAGTGATATAGATTGATAGATCCTTCATCAGAAAATTTAATCATTAAAATGCATGTCTAATTTGAAGAAAGTCCCATGCATGCACCTCAGGAGCCAGATGCAGAGACTTGTGTACTTCCTCTTGTACTAGACATTCAAGATGATGCATCCTCCCATTCAGATTGGATTTCAGATTTGATCTCCAAATCAAATTTAGAATATCATGAGCATGAATGTGATGATCCACATCAGATACCCAAATGTGCACATTCCACCCTACAGGTAGTAGGTGATCTTGTCAGCAATCATGCAAATTCAAGGAGGGAAACATCCCAATTTGAGGAGACAACATATGCATTTACAACTACAAACCCATTATTTCCCATGCATTGATAAAAGGTTCGAGCTTCAGATCCTCAGAACTATGCAGAGGTTGAAGGAAATCCCTTATGGGAAGCAACTATGACCGAGGAGTACAAATCGCTTATCGAGAACCAAACTTTGGACTTGGTTCCACTTCCATCAAATCATGAAATTTTCAGATGAAAATGGATCTATTAGACCAAGAAAGAAACAAATAGACATGTGAGAAGATATAAGTCAAGATTGGTTGCCAAAGAATTTCATCAAGTCCACATGATTGATTATGATTAGACATTTTCTCTAGTATAAAATATAAACTCCATATGACTCGCCCTCGCCATTGCAACAACCAAGGGGTGGGAAGTTCGCCATATGGATGTGAAGAACACATTTATTCATGGTGATCCCTCAGAAGATATCCACATGGAGCATCCTCAGGGGTACGTGCAAAACACCTCTCTAGTTTTTTGATGCAAAATGTCACTCTATAGCCTCAGATAGACTCCAAGAGCATGGGATGATCAAATTGAGTCATACTTACTGCATCACTCTTTCATTAGACATAAATCAGATTCCAATTTTTATATGTTGAGAACTTCTTACTCTCTATTGATCTTAGTGCTATATGTAGATGATCTATTGATCACAAGTAGTTCAAACTCCACAATTGTTGTGGCCAAAGACATTTTGCATGACATGTTTTCTATGACAAACATGGGTCCACTTGAATTTTTCCTTTGTCCTGAAATCACCAAGGATGTTTCTGACATCAATTTGTCTCAATCAAAGTATGACAAGGATCTCTTAGTTGGATTCAACATGACCAACTGCAAGCTTGTAGCCATACCCTTCTTATTCAGGGTCAGGCTAAAGGATGGCAGGGATACACCATTGGTGGATTGCACCAAGTAAATACATCTAGTGGGGATATGTATTTACCTACTTACTCCCATCAAAATATCTTGTATGCAATGGGCGTAGTTTCCAGGTACATGCAAGAGCTACATGAGATTCACTAGAAATTTTCCAAGCACATATTTAGATATGTTCATGGTACTACCAATCATGGGATTCACTATGAAGCAAGTTGTAAATTGTATATTATTATCTATACAGATTCATATTAGGTTGGTGATAACATAGATTACAAGTGTACCTCCAGATACATTCTTAGTTTGGGATCCAACCCCATCTGTTGGTCGAGTAAAAATAAATTAGTGATTGATTTGTCATCAATAGAGGATGAGTACAGAGGAGTGGTGAACATTACCATTCATAAAATTTGGCTACAGAGCTTACTCAATGATGTCGGTACCCAATTCCACCATCTAACTGTGATCTAGTGTGACAATCAGAGGACACTAAAATTTTGCAGAGACTTAGTGCAACGATAGAGAACAAAACACATTGAGATCCACAATCATTACATCATAGGGTTGCTTCATGATGGGATCATAAACTTGAAGTACTTTCCTTCCTATGAACAAAATGATGACATCTTCATGAAGACTTTCATTGAGCAGAAATTCCACCTTCTCCATGAAATTCTTAGAGTGAAGGACATAGTTTCCTAGCAGTTGTCTTTCTTTTTTAGCATTGTATTTTGAGGGGGGTGGGGGGGATTTCCCATGAGGTTTCTCCTCTTTCCTTGTTTTTGGTGTTCATTCATTAGATTCATTGTAAAATGGGTACCTAACATGACTTCTTATCGAGAACCATTCTTTATTTACTCCCTAGTCGTGTTCGGGGGGACGTTGTTGCAGATATTACACATCCACTTAATATTTATTTTCATAGGTTTATTATTCTATGTTGAGAGATCCCTTGGTTAGAGATATTATTCCCTATATGAGGGAACCACATCCTCTTTAGTCATTCTCAATTGTACTTCCGTTAGACTGGTAAAGTAGAATCTTGCATGTAAACTTGTTGGAAAAACATGATCACGGAGCAATAAAATAAAAAAATGCAGAAATAAAAAACAAAAGATACACAATAAAATAGAGACACATATATACGTGGTTCACCCAGTGTGGGATATGTCCACCAGAGAAATTTCCAGG
>JZKD02S0032045.1:289874-305209 GCA_000966675.3 Picea glauca
AAGTTAGAGGCTCCATCTAGCTTGTTCTCAGACTTCATAGAATTCGTCATGGCTTGCTTGACTTGGTCAAACCCTAGATTTGACTAGAAATCCAAACTTCACGTCTTGGCCTTCTAAGAGTACCAGGAGATGCGTTGGGCTAGGGTTCACTGATCTATTTCAGAGATTAGGCAATCTCGTCACTTAAGGTTCCTAGACAAGAGGTTTATGGTTTCTGCAACTGCTTCTGCTGGTAACCCTAGCTGCAATGCTTTTGGAAACTGCTCCTACTAGTAACCCTAGTGGCAGTACCTCAACGAGATCAATATCTAGCGGCTATGTTTCCTTCCAGCGTTTTAGGTTGACTGAAGGGGTGTGGGCCCATAACCTGTTAGAATATAGAAGATGGTGTGCTCGTTTTACCATTGACGATACCCTCGTCACCCAACCACAGGCCGAAGCCTCCCTCCGAGCACCTTAACCTTGACTGAGAATTCCTTCAGAAGCAATCCCTAGGCTAGATAGCCAAACAAAGGGACAACGCATCTCTCTCCAAGGATAGCGCAACACAAGAAACTGATCAGATAGTCCCAAACCGTAGCCAAGAGATATCCAAGCCAATACTGAAACTAGTTGTTCCTGCAGCTGCAGCTGCAACCCTCTTCCAAACCTGCGCACCAGACTGCAACTGTGGTGTGCACCAACTGGGAAAATGCTGCGCAGAACTGGCTCTGTCTGCAACTGCTGATATGTGACAAATGAGAAATGGCGCCCTGTATTTATAGTAATCCTGCCAGTTTACTGGGGCCAACTTCTCTTTCTGGGTATGTGTCTATTCAGTATATTATTATTAATTTTGGCCGACTTCTCTTTCTGGGTATGTGTTTGTTCAGTATATTATTATTAATTCTGGCCGACTTCTTCTCTTGGAGGCTAATAGCCTAATATAAATTTTCTTCTTGAGCCGAAAAGGCTTCTAGGGTTATTAGCCAACTCATTAGGGTTTCTCTTGCTTTTCAGAGTCTTCTATTCTCGTCAGGTTCACACATGGGGGTAAATAACTCCCGCAGCTACCATAATATTAAAACTCTCCTCCATTATTAGATCTCAAACATTTGATTCTTGAATCCATCTCATTTTCAACCATTTCCTTGTAGATCTTGAAGTTTTCAAAAGCTTTTGACTTGTTCTTGAGAAAGAAAACTGCAGTCATTCTTGTGTAATCATCAACTAATAACATAAATTATTTTTCACCTTTTAAGCCCTTTGTTGTAGTTGGTCCAACTAGATCAATGTGCACAATTTCCAGTGATCTTGTTGTTGAATATTCCTTTTATTTGAACCTAGTCTTTGTTTTCTTTCCTTGTTGACAATGCTTGCGTAAAGTGTTGGTTGGTTTTGTGATCTGGGGAATTTCTCTGATTGTTTCTCTTTTGCTGAATTTGACAAGGTTATAAAAATGCATGTGACCCATTCTTCTATGCCATAACCAAATTTCATCTTACTTTACTAGACAACACTTTTCATTTCCAATTTCACTTAACACATATATATTTTTTTAATTTCTTGTAGCTGTACCGACCAATTTCCCTGAACCTTCTTTTCTTATCTCACACTTTTCTGAATCAAAAGTAAGTTTGTGACCTTGGTCACACATTTGATTCACACTTAGAAGATTATGTTTCATATATTCCACCAATAGAACATTTTGTGCCTTTTCATTCTTGCTCCCAATTCAGACTGTGCCTTCTCCAATGGTTTTGGATGAATTATCATTTCTGAAGAAGACTGATCCATTTTTGTCTTTTCGTAATATAAGAAATTTGTCTTTATCACCTGTCATGTGTTTTGAACATCCACTGTCAACATACCAACTGTGTTTCTTCTTCTTAGCTTGTAGAGTAACTGTGCATTTTTCATTGTTATACTGATCTTGCTTTCTTATCCATGTCGTTTTCTGAGATTCTTGTCTATGACTGTTGTTATTCTGTTGAGGTTCTTTAGGAGGGACAGTCATTTTGTAATCCTTGTCCATGTGTCCAAAATTGTTACATTTGTAACATTCCACTTCAGTTCTCAAAGATTCAAACATGTTGTAACTTCTTCTTTGTGTGTCACTAGGTCTCCTTGAATAATCCATTTTTGTATAACTCTCAAAGTTGTTACTGTTCCTATTGTTATCTTTACAATTCATAGCTTTATGTCCAAAATTATTACATGCATAATATAAACCAAAAAATATAGTTTGATACCTGGGAGATGAAGATCTTTTGAAATGAGGTGCTCTTATGAATCCTTCTTCTTCTTGAGACCTATCTATCTGTTGTTGATTCTGAAATTTGAATCTTCTTGGTGGAGGAGTGTCCCAATAATTTTCCTTACATATCTTCCTATCCTCTTTGATTGTTTCTGCATAGTTATTTGGATTTGTTCCTTGCTCTGTTGTTTTGGAGATTGATCCCTTTTCTATCTGATTGTATCCAAGTCCGAACTTGTCAAGATGAGATATTTGACTGTTGATAATATCATCCATAACTTTTGAGCTATTCTGCATATTTTTCTTTTGAATATCCTTTCTTAGTGTGACAACCTTTGCTTCCAAGTTTCCAATGATCTTGTCTTTTTCTTCTAGTTGTTCTTTGAGTGATTCTTCAATTCTTTTATTTTCTACTATTTGAACCTTCAATTTTGTGATCATTTGTTCTAGTTCTCGAGTCTCCTTTTTCTTGTCTAGTTCTACTTGTAGTTTCTTGTTTTTCTTCTTTTCTCTTCTAATAACTTCTATGACACACATCAATTCTTATCGATAGTCAACTTTTGCCTCTTCAATTTCTTCTTTGACTTCTTCACATTCTTCTTCGACTTCTTCATATTCTTCTTCAGAGTCTTATTTGTTAGAGTCTTTTACTGCCATGAATAGAACTCTTCCTGTCTCATTGTCACTGACTTCATCTTCATCTAATGATGAGATGTCTTCTTTGGTGTATAATCTTTTCTTGAAAACTTTCTTTGTAGTTCTTTCACCTTTATATGTGTGTTTTCCTTTTGAGTAACCTTCATCATTTCTCCTTTTCTTATGAGGACATTTGTTAGAAAAATGACCAATACCATCACAATTAAAACAAATTAAAGGGAGATTACCTCTATACCTACAATTGGTTCCCTTGTTCAATCTTTTGACGAAGTTGGCCACTTCTTCATCATATTCTAAGGCGTCACTGTTGTTGCTATATTGTTCTTGTTCCTTTTTCTTTGATCTTTTGGATGCCTTGAAGGTTGCTTCTTTTACATCTGGATTTTCCTGCTCAGTTCTCATTTCATATGCTGTGAAGATTCCATGCAGTTCATTCATTCTTATTGAGTCAAGATCCAATCTTTCTTCTAGTGTTGATATCTTAGGGTTGAATCTCATAGGAAGAGATCTTAGTATCTTTTGAACAATTACAGATTCTTCAATTTCTTCTCCAATCCTATGATTGCGTCCACTGTTTCGTCAACTCGTAAGAAGTAGATTGCAATATCTTCATATTCCTTCATTTTTAGTTGTTCAAACTGACCTTTGTAAGTCTGAAGCTTTGCTTCTTTGAATTTTGTATCTCCTTCATAAATATTTTGAAGCTTGTCCCAAATATCTTTAGCGGATTTACAATGTGCAACTTTGGTGAATATTGTATCACTGAGACCATTCAAAAGTACATTTGTGGCTTTGGAATTATTCTCACTGAGTTTTACTGCTTTGTCATTTGTTGGTGGAACTACTAGTGTTGTGTATCCATCTACAATTGATTGCCAAACTTGAAATCCCTGTGCCTGTATATATGTCCTCATCCTTATGTTTCAAAAAGCATACTTTTGTCCATCAAACTATGGTATTCCATTTTTATATGAGTTAGTACTCTCCATGATCTACCTTTCAGTGGTTAAACTGATTTTTGAAGGAACTTGCTCTGATACCAATTATTGGATTACTGAGAGCGGGGTTGAATTAGTAATAGAGAAATTTAATCCTTTTTAACCATATAATCCAAGTGTTATATCAATGAAGAATTATCATCCAATAACTCCAAAGTAAATAATAAATGAACAAACATACACATACACAGTACACCAGTGTTTTACGTGGAAACCCAAATTGGGAGAAAACCACATAATGTTTTTTCTTATATGTCTTGAAGAATTACATTCATTGGAATCACCAACTTCCTTTGTTTTCCAGATGCAACTGGAAGAAGGCTCCAACCCCCTAGTTTCTCAGGCTACAACCTGAGGGAAGCTCAAACTCCCCAATTCTCTGGCTACAACCAGAAGGAGACTACAACCCCCTATGTTCTCCGGCTACAACCGGAAGGTGGCTACAACCACTTTTCCTTGCCCCATCATGCCACCCTGAAGTAGAAGTAGAATGATGGAACCACTGTCAATCTGTCACTGTGAGATATACCACTGTAAACCTATACCAATAAATCTGAACCATGCATCAACCATGCATCAACTTGTACCTCAACCTGTAATCAACCTGTACCATAAACAAGTGCATCAACCATGCACGAACCTATACCAAATAACTTGTAATCAACCTCTACCATAAACAAGTGCATCCAACCATGTACCAAGTATGTACCAATAATGTGTCAACTACTCATCAAATATGACTCATCAATATGTACCAACATCATCAACTATACACCTCATGTATGTGTCAGCTCATCAACTACTTGTATCAACCATGTACTCAACATGTACCTCAACCAAAAGCCCTTATCAATTTCATCATCCAAATCTGATTTGTAGCTCTGTAATAGACCTGGTGTGTATGATCACATTCGTACAAACCTTCCTTAACTTCAACAACAAGAGACTAACATTTTCATCAAACTTTTCTTTAGTCTCACATGCTTAGTTTTGGATTAGTTAGCAACCCTAACTTGAAGCAATCGTAACTTTGTACCTGTAATGTATAAAGATCTGAAAATAATACACAATGTTCTTCAGTGTGTTTTATGCAATTCCTCCAGGTTTCACTACTTGGAACCTCTCATAAAAGGAGTTATAGAAAAAATGACATACCTTGCTGAATTTTGTCTTATTCTAGAGAGAGACCTTGTAGAGCATGCCCCACACATAATATTTGTTTCATTGATGTAAAAATATTACAAAACATACTACAGAATGTACCATAAGCAACACATTTTGTTTCACTAAAGTTGGATCTGTTATGAAGATGTTATGACATTTTTACCGGAAACACCTGTTTTTGACTAGTTTCGGGACTAGCCACAAACCCTATTTTCCACGGAGTGTAACTCCAAAAATACAATGACCCACAAGATGAATTTTTTACCACATATAATTGGATATGTGTTCTCAACGGAATAACAATTTCACGGTTTGAATCATTATAGAAAAAACTTTATAGTGAAAATGGTGAGACGACCTGTAAATAACATACCTTAGAAAGCACCATCAATTTGTTTTATCCTTCCTTGCATTTCAGCCTTCCTTTCTTCACCTTCCCTCATAATTTCGGCTTAGATATCCTTGGTTACCTCAGACACCTATAGATATTCAATATGCTCAAGTGTGATTAAAATGGGAGAGCCTTGCCTCTTATTTATACTCTCCAAGTAGTTTCTTTAAAAACATCTTCTAGGTCACTTGGCCCCACTTTCCTTATTTTAGGGCTAACCCACTTCTAATTTCTCCATTAAATTTATTATTGAAATAATTTATTTTGTATTCACTTTGAATTATAATACACTCATTAATTCACTTTATTATTTACCTTTTAACATCTCTTAAACCACTTTGACTACTTTAACATTTTGGGGCTTCTAGATGACATATGAGGGTCCTCCAACTTATTAAGGCCATAACTCTCAAACCGTGAGGAGTTATGTGACGTTCCACATACCACCAGAAATGGAATGAAATGTAATATCCATATATAATAATATAATCTGAAAATATATCACAACTCATACCATTATCCACCAAACAAACTTGGGTCCATTACCCAAACCTAGTGTCTCCAACTTCTCATGGCCATAACTCTCTAACTGTGAGGAGTTATGTGAAGTTCCACATACCACCAGAAATGCAATGACAAACACTATCCATCTTGGATAGTTTACTTGACAAATTTATGGTCCTTCATCTCATTATTCCACAATTAAGCATGAGTTCTCTTACTCCGCAAAGCGTTTTCTCGTGAGGGATTTCACCATAAGGGGACCACTTTGGAGTTCATCCATCTTTACTTCTTATCAACCATGACAAGACAATAATGAGTCATCTTTACATCAAACAATATTGGGTCCATTACCCAAACCTTTGTGATGTGGGGCCTTCTTCAAGGGTTGACATCAATGACAACCAACCTTAATCAACAGTATTAGCCCCTACCAAGGGTTGTAGAAAAGGCCCATATCAACTATTCAATAGAAATCTAATTCAGATTCCAATGGTCCCGAAGGGTGGTAAGAAACTAATCACTAAAATCACCACAATAACCCTAAAATACTACAAATCATACTCGCTACCAAATTCTCATTTTATGTCATCTACAACTTACAACTCATGCATAATATGTCTTCTTTAATCTGGATTTGAAGTGATAAACTACCCCAATGTCTCTATCTTCTAATTAATAATAAAAAAGAATTAGAAGCTCAATGCACAGAGTGTGATCATGGAAATTTCAATTAACCACTGCAACTACCATATAAGTGGGTTGAGAAATGAAGGTTGGGACTGGTCTTCTAATTCCGTGCCATAATCACAATCACTCTAATTTCACCCTTTTCATCTTAAACCGTTGCTATATCCTCTTTTTTCTCATTATTCACATGGTATTCATCTTGATCGTTGCTAATGATGCATTACTTGAAGTAGGACAATGCCTGATTAATAAAATCAAATCCTATAAAAATTAGTAGGTTGCCCTCCTCATCCAAAACTATATACTCCTCATCCAAAACTATATAGTAAAAAAAAACAAATTGAAATAGTGAAATTCTTATATAATAATACAAAATAAATTTGCATTTATAAATTTGCATAAAACTTAAAATAAAAGGCCAGCAAAAGAAAAAACCACACTCATCCATCATCAAATTTTCATTAAAATAAAAACTCAACCTATCGGTTTACCCTAATACAGAGATGCAATGCAACTGCCATGAACCCTCAAATTTTCATTAAAATAAAAACTCAACCTATCGGTTTACCCTAATACAGAGATGCAATGCAACTGCCATGAACCCTGGTCGGATGTATACACAAAAAATGAGGCCTCGAACGATACCTCTCAATCGCAGTTGGAATTGGATTTGTATCGAGAGGACCCCAACTTCAAAGAAATAGAATAAATTGGAAATCACATATTACACATACCATCAACATGTTATTGTTCCTTTTTTTAATGGTGAGCTGAAAATATTGTAACTTGTAATGAAAAGAAAAGGATCGCAAGCCTATAGAACTTGACATCAATCACCCCATAAATCATAAGAAGTGGCGTAGAGATACCTGGCCACTTCGTAGCTATAATCCGACATCCCAACACATGGAAAGAGTTTCCTGTGATTATATTTGCAGCTACCACAATACTTGGAGAAAGGATCAAAGTCGAAACCATCATAACATTCTTACGCGAACTCTCCATACATGATAATCTCCTTTGGAAAAATATTGTCCATGGGATCCAACAACCCTTCCTTGTTGTTGGCACCCTTGATTTCCCTCCATATTTCCATCAATTCCCTCTCAGGATTCAACGTCTCAACGACGTTTGACTCTACCACATCCAACATGGTCGACAAGGACTCCATATTTGCGCTTATGATGGGAAATAATTGTCTTCTCTTCATGGTGATCATATTGCGGTGACAATGAGTCGACTTCCTTTGCATATGAATCCAATGATTATTCTACGAAACCGTCTGGATGCACAAGCTAGAGTCTTTCAGGTCGGAGAGAGCAGGCTAGCGTACCAGGATGCAATTGGATGGGATAGCAAGGGGAAAATACATTGAAGGGAAACATTCCTGAACAGTGTCAGTGAATTCATGACAACGAACGAAACATGGACCGACATACTTATCCTCAACATTCAATGTTGTAAATACATGGACAATCAAGATTTGTGTATCATGGATCCATGACATGCTACGCTATCTAATAAGAGGATCCTTAGGTGATAACCAATTGGACAGAAAGAAATTTTTGGTTGGAGGAGGATAGACAACAAAGGCTAGAGGAGAACTGCCCCCTTAAAGAACGCCTTTGGTGTAATTATAGGGCATCGATGTGAAGGAAATTAGATGCACCGATAGAAAGATAGTTTGAGGTGCTGAAGTCAAATATAGTTTAAGGTGTCAGTTTGAAAAAGGTTTAACTCTGCAGATGCAAAAAAAGTTGTAGGGTGTCGATGGGAAAGTCCCTACTAGTTATTGATGAAAAAGAAGTTTTAACGTGCCGATGAGAAATCCATTCCCAAGTGTTGAGGAAAAGAGGTTTCTAGTGTTTTTTTAACAATGACATTACGAACCAATGATGCAAGGACCTGTTCGAGCTCTGATGGAACGTGATTCTAAGGAATCGATTCTAAAACAAAATTAGTTCTCGATTCCAAAGGAAAAAATTGGTGTTAATCGAAGGGTCAAATTTAAGAACCAAAACTGATGGAAGGAAATCGCCTATAAGGAAGCCAAATTTGTTTGTTGATGAGACTCATTGCTACCACTCTTGAACTTTTGACTAATAAATAAATTCATATATCTTAGAAATGGAATGCTCCATACTCTAGAAGCATAATCCTTTGAAATTTATAGCAGAAGTAAGATTGACTCAAGGAGAATATGAGATAGAGTTTCTAATGACCAACAACAACTAGTTTTATTTTACTTTACCCATATTTGTTGTCACATTCAAACCAAAATTTCAGAAAACTACAAGTTTTTCTTGGGAAATTTGATTCCAAAACCAATTATTTAAGAACAATATACATTTGAGACATATAAATTTCTATATCTATATGAATTCAATTTCAAAGAATGATAAGCTACAATTGGAATATGAAATTTCACTCGAATATTTATTTTTTTTCTCAATTTGGAAAGGAAGAATGCATCATATGAAATTCTCAATTCATCATTATAGGTAATGGAATTTTCATATTTTAATTTACTTTTTGTTGTAGCATAACTTCACAGAGAAAATAACCAGCAAAATTGGATTCTAGTTGCAAAGGAAGCATGGAGAACATTAATATGATTCTTTAACCAGATTTCCTCTCAAAGCATATAGAAAAATATAATACCTTCAACAACACAAATGAACATTTATTTACTTTTTCTCATACCATGTGGATTTATAGAGTAAGTATCCACATGATTTTTCATAGCATAGATGAGAAACTTATCTATTTATAAACTATCGACTAGAAATGGAATGAGATTGAGTGATCTTCCACCCAATAATAGGCTCCATTGAAATTGAATATCCATATAATAAGTCACCCCCTAGTCATGCTATGATACTACTAGGAAGACAATGAAAAATGTAGAAATTTCTTAACAATCTTGCCATCTTAGAGTGGGAAATTTACCAACCAAGTGTCACACTACTAAGTTTTTAAAGGAAAAATATATCTTGGGAATGTAAAATACCTACCCCACACAACACAAGTAGAGATATTCCTTCTCTACTCAATAGTCCCTTAGAAGTATCCAACTCTAGAGCTCTCCAGAGTGTCCACATAAAGGTCCCAGTTATAGTGCAGTTACTCCAATAGATTTATCTTGGTTCCTTCTCTTCTCAAGGTGCTAAACACTTCCTTTCACTATTGTTACTAACACGAAACATTTTTTCCTCCATTTCTCAAAATAAACCCTTATTTTTCCTCCCCTCTCTCCCTCTCACCAAATTATCTCTCCCTCGCACTTGAATTTTCCTTCTTTTTTTCTCTAATGTATGTTTGATTCTAACAATTCCCCAAAATGATTGTACTCATCTCATGTTTTCATAACTAGTTGAGATGAGTCTTTCATCCCTCTCTTACATGTATTCAATGATACAATTATCATCACGAGGCTACTTATCCCATTTTCTCATAACTATGTGAGATGACTTTCCTACCAACCTCGTACATGCATTCAATGATCGGGTTTTAAAATAGTCAAAATGGGAAATGATTGTTAATTAAAAAAATGATTTATAAAGGTGGCTTGGAAATTTTAGGCATGTAGAATTTTCCCTTGGATCCACTCACCTTTCCCCTCTCATGGTATGATTTCCGCTATAGGGGCTCATGATTTATTCACTTTGTTTCTTCATCAATTGAAAAATAGAAATATATACAAGTATTTAAATGAGCAAATCACCATGGCATATCTACCTCATGGTTTAAAGTAAAAAATGATAATTAAAATATCCATGTTGAAACAAAACTAGTGTTAAACATAATTAATTACAAATTAATCAAGGGGATCGAAATTGGGACATTACATATATACCCCTAAAAAATAAGCATCTAAGTTAAAGGAAGTTTTTGTTGATTAAGGTTGGTTATCATTGATGTCAACCCTCGAAGAAAGCCCCATAGCACAAAGGTTGGGTAATGGACCCAAGGTTTTTTTTATGTAAAGATGACTCATTATTGTCTTGTAATGGTTGATAATAAGTAGAAATGGATGAACTCCAAAGTGGTCCCCTTATGGTGAAATCCCTCATGGGAAGATGCTTTACGGATTGAGTTATCCTAGAAGTATGGTTAGAGAATCCATGCTTATTTGTGGAATAATGAGATGAATGCCAGGGAATTTTTTAGTGAAACTATCCTAGATGGAAAGTTCTTGTCATGAAATTTCTGGTGGTATGTGGAACATCACATAAATCCTCACGGTTAAAGAGTTATGGCCATGAGAAGTTGGAGAACCTAGGTTTGGGTAATGGACCCAAATTTGTTTGATGGATAACAGTATGAGTTTTGATATATTTTCAGGTAATACTATTCTATATGGATAATACATTTCATTCCATTTTTGGTGGTATGTGAACGCCACATAACTCATCACGGTTTGAGAGTTATGGCCTTATGAAGTTGGAGGACCCTCATATGTCATCTAGAAGCCCCAATAGGTCAAAGTAGTCAAAGTGGTTTAAGAGATTTTTAAAGGTAAATAATAAAGTGAAGTAATGAATGTACCATAATTCAAAGTGAATACAAAATAAATTAATTCAATAATAAATTTAATGGAGAAATTAGAAGTGGGTTAACCCTAAAATAAGGAAAGTGGGCAAAGTGACCTAGAAGATGTTTTTAATGAAGCTACTTGGAGAGTATAAATAAGAGGCAGGGCTCTCTAATTTAAGACACACATGAGCATATTGAATACCTATAGGTGTCTAAGGTAACCAAAGGATATATAAGATGAATTTCTAAGGAAAGTGAAGAAAAGAAGGCCGGAATTCAAGGAAGGATAATTTTTTTTTATGATGCTTTCTAAGGTATGCTTTTTTTCAGGTCATCTCACCATTTTCGCAATAATTTTTTTTCTAGAATGATTCAAAACGTGAAATTTATATGCCATTTATGAAACATATCCAAGTATTTTTGGTAAAAAATTCAGATTGTGAGTCGTTTCATTTTTGGATTTACACTTCGTGGAAAATAGGGTTTGTGGCTAGACTTGAAACTAGTCAAAAACAAGTGTTTCGGGTAAAAACGTCATAACTTATTCATAACAAATCCAAATTAAGTAAGACCAAATGTGTTGGTTAGAGTACAATATGAAGTATGTTTTGTAATAGTTTCATATCAATTCAACAAATATTCCGGGCGGGCCACACTCTACAAGGTCTCTCTTTAGAATAATCCAGAATTTAGCAAGGTGTGCCATTTCTTTCATAACTCCTTTTCTGAGAGGTTACAAGTAGTGAAACCTTGAGGAATTTCATAAAATAGACTGAAGAACATTGTATATCAGTTTCATATCTTTATTCATTACAAGTACAAAGTTATGATTATTTCAAGTTAGGGTTGTTGACTAATCCAAAACTAGTCTTGTGAGACTAAAGAAATGTTTGATGAAAATGATAGTCTCTTGTTGTTAAAGTTAAGGAATGTTTGCAGGTATGTGATCATATACATGAGGTCTATTACAGAGTTACGAATCATATTTGGATGATGAAATTGATGAGATATTTTGGTTGAGGTACAAGTTGGGTACATGGTTGAGACAAGTAGTTGATGAGTTGACACATACATGAGGTGTATAGTTGATGATGTTGGTACATATTGATGAGTCATAGTTGATAAGTACTTGACACATGATTATTACATACTTGGTACATGGTTGGTTTCACTTATTTATGGTACATTTTGATTACAAATTGTTTGGTACAGTTTGGTGCATGGTTGATGCACTTGTTTATGGTACAGGTTGATTACAAGTTGAGGTACAGGTTGATGCATGGTTGATGCATGGTTCAGGTTTATTGGTACATGTTTACAATGGTATATCTCACAGTGATAGTTTGACAGTGGTTCCATCATTCTAATTCTACTTCAGGGTGGTTGGATGGGGCAAGGATAGGTGGTTGTAGACGAAGAACATAGGGGGTTGTAGCCGAAGAACATAGGGGGTTGTAGCCTCCTTCTGGTTGTAGCCAGAGAATTGGGGAGTTGGAGATTCCCTCAGGTTGTAGCCTGAAAAACTAGGGGCTTGAAGCCTCCTTCCAGTTGCAGCTGGAAAACAAAGGAAGTTGGTGCTTCCAATGAATGTAATTCTTCAAGACATATACGATAAAACATTTTGTGGTCTTCTCTCGATTTGGGTTTCCACGTAAAACATTGGTGTACTGTGTATGTGTGTGATTGTTCATTTCTTATTGCTCATTATTTGATAATAATTCTACATTGATATAACACTTGGATTATTTGGAGAAGAATGATTATAATTACACTATTATTGATTCACCCCCCCTCTCAGTAATCCAACAATTGGTATCAGAGCATGTTCCTTCATAAATTAGTTTAACCAATGAAAGGTAGATCATTGAGAACACCAACTCATATAAAAATGGAATTCCACACTTTGATGGACAAAAGAATGTTTTTTGGATCATAAGGATGAAGACATATATACAAGCACAAGGGTTTGAAATTTGGAAATCAATTGTAGATGGATACACAATACCAGTAGTTCCACTAGAAAATGACAAAGCAGTGAAACTTGGTCAGAATAATTCCAAAGCTACAAATTCACTTTTGAATGGTCTCAGTGAAACAATATTCACCAAATTTTCACGTTGTAAATCCTCCAAAGAGATTTGGGACAAGCTTCGAAATATTTATGAAGGAGATACAAAAGGCAAAGCAACAAAACTTCAAACTTACAGAGGTCAGTTTGAACAACTAAAAATGAAGGAAGATGAGAATATTGCAGCCTACTTCTTAAGAGTTGACAAAATAGTGAATACAATCATAAGATTGGAAGAAGAAATTGAAGAATCTATAATTGTTCAAAAGGTACTAATATCTCTTCCTATGAGATTCGACCCTAAGATATCAACACTAGAAGAAAGATCGGATCTGAAATCAATAAGCATGGACGAACTGCATGGAATACTCACAGCATATGAAATGAGAAATGAATAGAAAAATTCAGATGTAAACGAAACAACCTTCAAAGCATCCAAAAGATCAAAGCAAAAGAAAAATGAACAAGAAGAATATAGCAACAACAACAGCGTCTCAAAAGATGATGAAGAAGTGGCCAACTTCGTCAAAATACTAAACAAGGGAACCAATGGTAGGTATAGAGGTAAGCTTCCTTTAATTTGTTTTAATTATGATGGTATTGGTCATTTTGCTAACAAATGTCCTCATAAGAAAAAGAGAAATGATGAAGATTAATCAAAAGGAAAACACACATATAAAGGAAAAATAACTACAAAGAAAGATTTCAAGAAAATTTTATGCATCAAAGAAGACATATCATCATCAAGTGAAGATGAAATCAGTGACGGTGAGACAGGAAAAGTTCTATTCATGGAAGTAAAAGAATTTGACAAAGAAGATTCCGAAGAAGAATATGAAGAAGCCGAAGAAGGATATGAAGAAGCTGAAGAAGGAATTGTAGAGGCAGAAGTTGACTATCGAGAAGAATTAATGTGTGCCATAGAAGTTATCAGAAGAGAAAAGAAGAAAAACAAGAAACTACAACCAAAACTAGACAAGAAAAAAAACACTCGAGAACTAGAACAAATGATCACAAGATTGAAGGTTCAAATAGAAGAAGATAAAAGAATTAAAGAAACACTCAAAGAACAACTAAAATAAAAGGACAAGATCATTGGAAACTTGGAAGCAGATATTGTCACACTAAGAAAGGATATTCAAAAGAAAAATATGCAGAATAGATCAAAAGTTTTGGATGACATTATCAACAGTCAAAAATATCATCTTGACAAGTCTAGACTTGGATATAATCAGACAGAAAAGGGATCAAGATCCAAAACAATAGAGCAAGAAATAAATCCAAAAGATACGCATAAAAAATCAAAGGGGATATGAAGATGTACAAGGAAGATTACAGAGACACTCCTCCACTGAGAAGATTCAGATTTTAGAATCAACAACAGATAGATAGGCCTCAAGAAGAAGAAGGATTCATAAAAGCACCTTCTTTCAGAAGATCTTCAACTCCTAGGTATCAAACTATATCTTTTGGTTTATGTTATGCATGTAATATTTTTGGACATAAAGCTGTGAATTGCGGAGCTAACAATAGGAACAATAACAACTTTGAGAGTCATACACAAAGGGGTTGCTCAAGAAGACCTAGTGGAACGCAAAGAAGAAGTTACAACAGGTTTGAATCTTTGAGCATTGAAGTGGAATGTTACAAATGTAACAATTTTGGACACATGGCCAAAAATTGCAGAATGACAGTCCCTCCTAAATAACCTCAACATAATAACAACAGTCACAGACAAGAACCTCAGAAAACAACATGGATAAGAAGGTAAGATTAGTATAGAAATGAAGAATGCACAGTCGATCGACAAGCGAAGTAGAAGAAACACGGTTGGTATGTTGACAGTGGGTGTTCAAAACACATGACATGTGAAAGAGACAAATTTCTTACATTGTGAAAGGAAAGAAATGGATCAGTCTCCTTCGGAAATGATAATTCAACCAAAATAATTGGAGAATACATAGTCTGAATTGGGAACTAGAATAAAAAGGCACAAAATGTTCTACTGGTAGAAGATATGAAACATAATCTTCTAAGTGTGAGTCAAATGTGTGACCAAGGTCATAAAGTTACTTTCGATTCACAAAAGTGTGA
>JZKD02S0032045.1:313360-331762 GCA_000966675.3 Picea glauca
AATATATCCATCCCCTTGATGCTATTATACACATCAATAAATTTCCAAAAGTGCAAAAATTGTCTCAATCAAAGATCGTATGGGGAATTTATGACTCTCGCAAGTTGACCTACATTGTTGACCACCATTGTACAAGTAGATGCCACATTAAACCCTGTTACTCACACATGTGGGGCTATCTATGTGATGACTTTCAAGAAGACTCTAGAAGGTCCAAAACCTTATCACTAATTGAGGGTTGAGGATGAAAAACCTTAACCATAGATGGATATTGGGCTATGTTAAAAACTAGGTCGTTGGGAAGAGAAGGGGTTCCCTTCTTTAGCTTTGTAATTGTTCCATAATTGAGTAGAGCATCTAGGAGTGGTATTTTGAGAGAATAATAGAGGAGATAGGATATTTTGTAGCATTCGTTCATGCCATAATGTCAAATACAACTCCACAGTGAGTTCCCCTTTCTTTGTACTTGCATTTCATAACTGAAGAAAAGAAAGAAGAGCATAGGCTTCACCTTCTAGTTTTCTCCTATATTGAGTTTCATAGGATACATCTTGTGTTCGTTTGTGTGGATGGTGTGTATATTTGTTTGTTCTTTCATTTTTTCATATTCAATTATTTTCATAAATATGAGCAATAAGGGGTAAAATAATGAATGTGGATGTATATTTTCCTTGTGTTTTGAGAAAATAAAATATATTTTTATATTTTTTTCAACTTCTGGTAAACAAAATTATTTTTTATTTATTTAGAATTACACTTTATAGTAAAAAAAAACACTTGTTATGAATTTTGTTATCTTTCTATTAATTATTTTGTGAAATTTGTTTATTGACATTTGATATGTCAATTTAGCAATTGTTTGACAATATGTTCCTTAAAAATGAAGGCACTAATAATGAGTTATGTTTATTGACGTCAATTTAATCATTAAACTTTTGTTTATGAAAAATGAAATATGTTGCAACAATCCAAACAGACTCTATTAAAGTATCACTATAGTTTTGAAGACAACAAATGAATATTATAATTACTACATTTGTTTAATTTGACCAATCTGAAAAAGTTGTAGATTTTAAACATGTTTAGTTCTACTCCATGTGTCTGCCTTAATTTTTAAAAGTAAAATCTAAAAATACCCTTTTGAAGAGAACAATGAGAACTATAATATAAATTTTCCATAATTCTCAAATGTGTATTATTGTAGATATTTATTTTTCATTTTACTGAATCATTATGTCATCTAAAAATAATATGCATACATGTTTTTATAAATTTCAATAGTTCGGCATGACGTGGCATGACATTAGAGGGTGTCATTAGATTTAACTTTCGGCTGAAAAAATTCAATAGTTCGACCAAAAAATTGTCATTAGCAATTTTCATGACCTGATTCTCACGAAAATGTTACCTACATTTGCGATTTTACCCAAGCTAGTAATAACTAATTTGGGGTATAAGAAATCAGATTTCATAATACTATAATATCTATTGTGACAAGTTGTTCCAGTGGAATATCCATGACAATTTCTAGATCAATATTGTTTAAGGGAAGTCTATATTATAAGATCTATTGTAATTCCTTGGAAATTTCATGAAATAAATATAATCGAAAACATGGAATCTATGTTGTAGAAATTTTTTACTATGAGGTTAGGAACCATCTAAATTCAAATATATCAGTATTACGAAGTCAGCTACATGTCACTACAAATTTGGAAAAACAAATACCCTTAGACGTGAAATTTACATTGAAGGAAGTTTACATTAGGAATATGGGTACCATAAAACATGGAATATAAGTTGAAGGTGTTTATTAGGAGGTCGATCACTGTAATATTTCAGATATAAAAAGTTGAGGGAGAATTACAAAAGCCAAAGGGAATGACCAAAAACTCATAGTGGCCCTCATGAGTTCTAAAGGCAATCTTAGGAATGTCTGCCTATTTCATACGGATCTAGTGGTAACTAGAACATAGATAAAGCTTAGTAAAGAACTGGGTGCCACTCAATTCATCCAAGAGGTCATCAATGATAGGAATGAGAAATTTGTCTTTAATGGTGAGTTTCTTGAGAGCTTGGAAGTTAGGACACATGCGCCGAGAACCTTCTTTCTTCAGGACCATGACCATAGGAAAAGAGTAGGGGCTCGTACTAGGGAAAATAACACTTGTGTTAAGAAGTTCTTGAACCATTTTCTCAATTCCATTTTTTTGGGAAAAGGGGTGACGAGAGGGACAAATATTGGGAGGAAGGATTCTTAGGAAAAGGGGAATGGAATGATCATGAACACCATGGGAAGGAGGGATTCCTTGGGGAGTGGAAAAAACCACTTGATGTCTAGAGAGGATGGATTGGAGGTCCTGCGACACAGAGGGTGTTTCAATTGCTTGTATGGCATGGAGTTGGGAAACAACTCTTGAATGACCTTTTTCTAGCACCTTTTCCATGCAATGGGAACTAATGATCTCAGGGGAACCGACGATGATGCCTTGGAAATTATATTGTTGGCCCTCCTGGTCAAATTGCATGGTTAATTCCTTAAAATCCATGAGAATGGGACCCAATTCCTTAGCCAGTTTGCACCCAACACAATGTCACAACCACCCATGTCGATGGAAAACATATGAGATTTCAGGTGGTATTCACCATTTGGAGACGCACATTTTCACAACTCCCTCCACATTTCATGGATCCACCATTGGCAATCATGATTTGGAAATTATTGACTACACGAATATAGCAATTAGTTTCCTGGGCAATGCAACGATGAATAAAATTATGGGTGCTTCCACTATCAACAAGAATGATTACCTTCTTATGCTTGATGTAGCCAATTAGCTTGAGGGTTTGGGGAGTAGAGAAGCCAGTGAGAGCATTTAGGGAAATGAATGGTTCTACTTCGAGGGGTTTGAGGGAGGGGTTATGTCAATGGGTTCAAGTAACCCAGAAACAAGGGGAGCTTCAATATCCTCTTCTAAAACATCCATAAAAATATTTTGTTCTTTACACTTGTGTCCCAGAAAATATTTGTCATCACAGTTATAACAAAGGCCTTTGAGTTGGTGTTCAACCATTTCGGCCCTGGTCAATTTTTGGATCTTTAGTGGGGTAGAAGGAGGAGTGGGATTTACTGGTTTAGTGAGAGGAATAAAAGAGGGTTTTCAGTTTTGAGAAGAGATAACCTGTTGTGCTTCCTTATCTCTTTTAGTAGCCTCCACCCAAATTTGAGGTCGATCCATGAGGACATGGGCATGAATCTCATCCTTAAGGCCACTAATAAAACATTGTTGTAAAAAAGCATCAGGCATGCCCTCTGTCCGAAAATCCAGTCACTCAAAAGAAGTTATAAAGCCTTCCACTGTCCCAGATTGTTTCAACTTTGTCAAATGACCTAAATGGTTGGTGCCAGTGTCAAAGAATTCCTAAAGCTCTGCCACAAAGTGTGTCGAAGCAACATACCCTTGACGGACAGTTTTTCTCCATTGCCAACGTTCTTGATCTAGATGGAGAACACCATACCGGAGTTTGGCCAAGTCATTTGTAATGTCATATAGAGAGAAATAACGTTCCATTTGAGTTACCCAACCAGTGGGATCCGAGCCATAAAATTTGGTCACATCCACACACAGAAGGTGTAGGTCACGCTGAAAGTGATGGGGATGAAAATTATGGGAATGAGAGGAAGTTTCAGCTTCAGTATGGAAAGATGGGTCAGATAAAGGGGGATATGCATCTTGGTGCAGATCATTAAAGCAACAAATTCAAGATGGGTAGTAATGTCTTGTTTGAGGTCTTCTTTGAGTTCCTCGATTGAGGAGGTGATGGAGGAATGCATGCTTTTATTCATGGTGGAAATATTGGCACTGAGCTGTCTCACTTCTTGTTGGGTCTCTATGAAATTATATTGCAAGGTATTGAATCGAGCTTTCAATTCTTGGCTATGGGTATGGGCCATGATGACGAGGGAACCGAAAAGGGGCAGTTGGGGGTCAAAAACTTTGCTAAAAAATGATAGGTATGAATGTGATAAGGGAGAAGAGATAAATCCAATGGAATATGTCTCAAATAATGGTGCAACAAAATCCAAACTTTTTTTTTTTTTTTACACCTGTGGAGTTATACTATGGTCTGAAGAATACTGTAGTGATGAAATTCCCAAATGCTTAATCAGGAATAAATGTGTAGTGATTTGGCAACTCGAGCATAGTTGTGCGGCAATAGATCTTGTCTGTTTTGTTTTTTGTTTCTGTCCCCAAAGGTTAGGTATTCAAGGGTTCTATAGACAAGGGTTTGCCCTGTGCTATAGCTCTCTGATATACATGCGGGGTCCAACTGTAGTATTCTACCCAATATCTAAAGGCACCAACTAAGGAGGCTAGACTGTGCCCTTATCCGTACTACCCGACTACCTAGTTACTAGAGAGTACCTTCCCGAGTGTTGTTCTCGGTGACACTATAGCAGTAAGGTGGTTGATCGATTTATCTAAAGAGGGTTTCAATAAATATAGGTCGATCCATATACATGTGTTTTCTGATGCGATACCACTCTAATGGGTACCAACAGGGGTTACAAGGGTGGCCAACAGATGTGCACTTAAGTACGACTTGTATTTCCTACGTGTATGAATCCCCGACCGCAGGCTTATCCATGTAACTACATATCTTTGTAGCTTAAAGACGTCGGAATACGTCTCTACCCTGAAAAAATTTTACCCACAATTTTTTGCTGAGGAAAGTGCTATGATACCACTTGTATTATTATAGATATAAAAAGTATGCATAACATAAATAAAATGCTAGAAATGGCATATGAACAACAATATAAATAGAACAACACCATAATAATACTGAAATGATAACAAAATAACACCAAAAAGAACACTTCAATTACTGAGAGCAATGTTCACTTGCCTCTTCGAGGGGGAAACCTCCAGTCGAGCAGAGATCTATTAAAACAATATCCAAGACAAAGTTCTCATACCCTTGACTCCTATTTATACTAAATATGTCTATCAAAAGAACCATCTAGAGGAATATCCTTCTAGAAGCAAAAGCTTCTATTAGGTCTTCTTACATTTGACTTATTCTTCCTTATTGCTAGGCCTTATTAATATTGACCTTTATTACATCGAAATATAATATTCTACCTATGTGAGGGGTTAGGTCCCTAACAATCACACTTATTAAACTTGATAAAATAGATATGTGGTTGTTTCATAAAATTCCAAGTATCCTCCGTTAAACATTGTATCTAAGCCTATGGAAATTTAGATTGTGAGGGGACTTGCAAGTTTTCATGATGAATTCAGTGAAATCCATATATTTCAATATGTGCATCTAAAGCTAAAACCATTCTATAAAACAAAGTGCAAATCCTCACTAAATTTGGTCCCACATATAAGATATTGATATTAATCCATTTAACACATCAAAACCTCTCTTTAGAAATAGGTGCAACTAGGCCTAGAATTTGACGTTATTTTGAACATTTTTTCTATCTCAATACATATTTGACAAATCATTATAAATTTGTCATGTCAAATGTGATGGGCATAAAAATGATCAAACCATCTATTTAACATTCAATGGTTTAGGTAATTTGTGATAATTTTTTAAAAGTGTAGTAACTAGTATGGGTAACTCCTCCATACTATAATGCACAAGGAATTGTCATTGAATGTGGCATGGGTTCATTGAGTTTTTGCTACTTGGTTTGGAGTTTGGACTTTAGACCTGATTTCAATAATAGATCATTCATGGTGTATATGTGAACTTGAAGCGTGGACAACAGATTGAATGGTGTTGGTAGTGGTTGATTGCATCATTAATGGATCTAGATATAATCTCAAGAAATATGTGTGAAATTATCGAGGGTTTCGATAATATTTTCTCTGCTATGATAAGATGTAATTTGTAGTTATCAATCAAAATGCAAATCCACATGACAGAAAAGTTACTAGTTTATTTTTTATTCACATTAAAAGAAAGGCAAATTGACCTCCTTTACCTAGAACCAATTGATTTAGTTGATCTTTCTTATTATTTATCCCACTTATTGATTCAACAATTTTGGTTGATCCAATTGCTAATTCTAGACTACATTTTATATCTAGTTAGAGGTCAAACATATTATGTTACTTGCAATTGTTCTTTTTCCTACTTTTCTCCAACATAGCTAGTTCACCTTGTTGAATCACTGCAATATAAATGGTTTCTAGGGACAATGTGATATGCCAATTATGTGGAGAGATCGAATGAATCACCCCTTTTCCATATTTTAGGTAACAATGAGTACTCAAGAGAAGGTATTCAACTCTTAGACTAGGGGGCTAGGGAAATGAGAGCTAGGATAGGAAGGAAGAGTAGATAAGGTTTTGAAGAATAAATCCAAAATGTAAGCATGAACGTAAGATGGTGAGTAAGATACTATTAAAACCATATTGATGCAGGAGCATCCCTCACGACAAGCAAAACCAACATGGAAGCAGAAGACAACTGGAAGACGTCCAACGCAAGTTTTTGAATTTCCCTTGAAGTTGATGCGCAAACATAAATGAGATCATTTAATTTAGGTGCCTTGGTAAAATGTAATCAGACCTCGAGCCATACGCTCTCGTCTGAGATAGCTTGGTAAAATGTAATCAGACCTCGAGCCATACGCTCTTGTCTGAGATAGACAGAGGCATTTATAGTAGTAGATGCAGGTAGATAGAATTGAATTCTTAGATTAGACAGTTTTAGAGCGCAGGAAGGAAAACGGATATAGACACCCTCATTTCTCATTTTTTGTAACAGATATAGAGAAGCTAGCATAATCCAGAGTAGGAAGAGCATAGGAGAATAACAGAGAGTTGTTGAAGACATCCATGTATAGATCTTGAATTAATAGAAGGAATTGATTCAGATTCATGGTTTTGTGTTCTGTGTGTGTGTGTGTGTTGTTAATATGCTCATGAACGTTTGTTCTCGGTTATGTATTGTTGTGATATGTTGTGCATATGATTTCATGTGTCGAGATTGAAATATGAGAGGAAGTGAGGTGAGTTACAATTGTTTCTCTTCTGAGCGAGGATTCCTGCAAGGAGTGCAGTTGAATTCGTCCGCAAGGAGTGCGTTGACAGAAGGCTCAGGGAGTTAAACTCTTGTCCTCAAGCAACCAGAAGGGAAAGTGGGTTGTTAAAGTTATGCAAGGAGTGCACAAGCTAAGGAGAGTCTCAGTCGTGAAACTGAGCAGAAGTATTGAAGGACTGCTGCTATGGGTATGTGCAGAGTCAAAGGGAGCTCGAACAGTTGAAGTGTCCGCAGGTTTTCCGCAAGGAGTGCGTGCAGAGAACCTCATTGAGGTTGAAGTTGTGGAAAGCTCAGGAAGGGAAGGCCTCTGAGTTTCCAAATATCAGCGTAGATAAGTGCGGCTGAAGTTGCAAGAAACGTCGCAGGTTGGTGAAGTGACGAAGGAGTCTCGTGGAAAGACACTTTGTTCACCTCGTGGATTAACCAAGGAAGAACGGATTGTCTAAATCCTCTAAGGAGAAGTCGCGAAGTTCCGAGGATCGTCAGATCTTGCAGAGGTGCAAGGAGGTTATGGTGGAAAGGTCCGAAGGGTTTGAAGCTCAGGAGGGACAGAGCCGTCGATTTCGAGTCACAAGAGTCGTTAGATCTACACGTGGTATTGTGTATCGGGGACTCGCGAGTTGAAGCCCCAAAATTTGTGTGACAAGAACAGCGATATCGCGAGGTGCGATATCCCTACAAGATGAGAGTCGTTCATCGTGGATGACGCATGTAAGGAGATTCTCTCATCTCGCAGACTCTGATATTGGAGGACAGAAAGAGAAGTCCTTCAGCTTCGCGAGTGGCGAAGTGGCGAGAAGGCTAGGAACCATCCATCTGAGTAGGACAGGTGGCAGAGATCGAGAGATCTCGCGAACTCAGGAGTTCGCAGAGTGAAAGCCCAAGTATTGGGTGTTAAAAGTCGTGAAGCGCGAGGACGCGAAGTGGCAAAGTGACGAGAGGCTAGGAGTCGTCCATCTGAGAAGGACAGGTGGCAGAGATCAAGAGATATCACGAACTTGGGAGTTCACAGGGTGAGAGCCCAAGTATTGGGTACTCAGTGTCATGAGGACGCGAGGTGCGAGAAGGAGAATAGTTGTTGGATTCGGATCGTAAGAGGACCGTTGGAACTTCACGTGGAATCGTGTATCGGATTCTCGCGAGATAAGACCCGAGAATTTGGTCACGGGGATCGCGAGGTTGCAAGAAGCGATATCCCGATAGCTGGAAAACTGTGTAGGCCACAACAAAGCTGGTGAGTGGAATACAGGTGGCACGAAGACCTCGGGATCTCGCCGCGAGAAGTCCCGAAGTATTGGCATTAGGATTTGCGAGTCGTGAAGTCCCGAGGGCCGAGGTTCGTGTGGACGCGTGGCAGAGAATAAGGTGGGACCCGCGTGGTTGACAGGTGGACACGTGTTACCTGGAGATAGAAGTTAACATTCTGTTGAATTCTCGCATCTCGGGGACTTGCGGAATAGGAGGGTGAAAACTCGACGGTTCAACCGACGAGGTGGCGAGGTTGCGAGGTTGCGAGAGGCGCTAACATTTAAGCCTAGCCCACGGTTGCATGCGGTGAGGGCACTAACAAGGAAAGGAGTTATACCCATATCGCTATTTCAGGTATCGCAAGATTGGGAAGGAAGAGTCGGAGGCTTTGATTCACGAACTCGCGAGGTAGCGAGATTTAGTTGATCTCCCGGTAGCAAAGGGGAGACATCGGGGAAAGATTTTTGTGGGTGTAGATTTCCCGATAGGGAAATAAAAGGACCTTGGAGTTCTTCGGGAGAGAACGAAGAAGATCCTGTGAGAGCGGACGTGCCTGGTTGGCACGCTCTGCGTCAAGTGGTATCAGAGCTTAGAAAAGATTCTTTGGTTTCTATAGAAGAGGACGAGGAGAATTCACCATGCCTCCAAGGAGGAGAGGTAGACAATCACCCGATCCAGAGGAGGAAAGGGAATTGTCCAGAGAAAGAGGTAGGCAAGTGCAGGATCCAGACATGGAGAGAGAAGTGTGAAATCTTCGTGCTAGAATGGAGGACATGGAGACATCACAGAGGCGCAAAGCTGATGTAGGAGATATCAGTGAATCCGAAGATGAAGAGGATGTTGGACACGGAGGAGGAGAAGAAATCCCAGCGGAAGATGCAGCGAGTGAACGTTTACTTAAAGCTGTTGCAAGAATGAGTACAAAGGTAAAAATGAACATTCCAGTTTATGAGGGAAATCTGGATGCGAAAGAGCTGTTAGATTGGATTAGAGCTCTTGACACTTACTTCGATTATGAATATATCGAAGATGATAATAAGGTCAGACATTCCGTCACGAGATTAAAAGGACATGCAGCCTTGTGGTGGGATGAACTACAAGCTGACAGGCGTTGCCAGGGCAAGCAAAAAATTAAGAGCTGGGACAGGATGATTGCAAAGATGAAGGCAAAGTTCATTCCCAGGGATTATCGAATTTCTCTGTTCAGAAGGATGCAGAACTTGAGACATAAGCTGATGACAGTGAAAGAGTATACTGAAGAATTTTACAGGTTAAATATCAGAGCAGGTCATCGCGAAAGAAATGACGAAAAGGTGGCCAGGTATATGAATGGCCTGAGGTATGAAATTCAGGATGAAATTAATATGGAAACTATCTGAACGGTGGAGGATGCCTATCAAATGGCTTTGAAATCTGAAGAGAAGCTGAGTCGTAAGAAAGTTCAGTGAGGCAGAGGCAGGAGTCATCCCAAAGGCAAATCGGTTTCCCAAGATAAATACCAGAAGCCCAAGGATGACTGGAAGAAACCTCAGACTCAGACAGAGAGAGGTGGAAGTTCACAGTGAGGGCGATATGCTGAGAAAACAGAACAACATACTGAGCAGAGAGGAGGATATGCTGATAATTTCCTCGTACCAAAGGTAGAGGAAGAGGAAGAGGTGGAGTAATCACATGCTTCACATGTGGAAAAAATGGGCACAAGTCATTCGAGTTTCCAGAGAAAAGGAAAGAAACTGGAGAGACTCACATCACCGAGGCACAGAGGCGAGATGTTGAGGAAGAGTGCGCTGAAGGCGGAAGATCGTTGGTGATGCGGAAGGTCCTTTTGACGCCAGAGAAGGAGATGGAGAACTCAGCATAGAGGAACAGTCTTTTTAGGACTGCTTCCAAGACCAAGGGTTGGGCATGCAAGGTCATCGTGGATAGTGGAAGCACTGATAATCTCGTTTCAACTGAGATGGTAGAAAAGTTGGAGTTGGAGACAACTAATCACCCGAGTCCATACAAAGTTTCATGGCTACAGAAGGGACATCAGGTAAATGTCACTAAACAATGCTTAGTTGACATTAAGATAGGAGGATATAATGATAAAATTTTATGTGATGTTATTCCTATGGATGTCTGCCATTTATTGTTGGGTAGACCATGGCAATATGATAGGAATGTAATTCATGATGGGAGGATGAACACATATACCCTGAAAAGGAATGGGAGAACCCATATGTTGTATCCAATTGAGGATAAAGAAGTGAAACCAGAAGCAAGCAACAAAGTACTTCTCATGAGTGGGAAGGAACTTCTTACAGAAGTTAAGAAGAAGGAGGGTCCACAATTCTTTGTGGTCAGAAAACCAAGAATTGTTCTGACAAGCACAAGAGTGGACGATTTACCAGAAGAAGTTCAGGACCTGCTGGAAGAGTTCGCTAATATTGTAGTGGACAAACTACCTTGTTCATTACCACCGATGAGAAGCGTGAGTCACCATATAGATCTCATACCAGGAGCTAGTTTGCCAAACAAATCCGCGTACATATTGATGCCACAGGAGAATGAAGAAGTTAAAAGACAGGTCCAAAAGTTGTTGGACAAAGGCTTGGTCAGGGAAAGCTTGAGCCCGTGTGCTGTTCCAACAGTACTCAGTCCGAAGAAAGACGGAGGCTATAGGATGTGCACTGATTCAAGGGTGATAAACAAGATAACTATCAGGTATAGACTCCCATTGCCAAGAATGGATGATTTGATGGACTGCTTAAGTGGAGCAAATTTTTTTTCAAAGATAGATTTGAAGAGTGGATATCATCAGATTCGTATGAGAGAAGGTGATGAATGGAAAACAACATTCAAGACAAACGAAGGTTTGTATGAATGACTTGTCATGCCATTTGGCTTGACGAATGCACCAAGTACCTTTATGAGGTTGATGAATGAAGTCCTGAAGGAGTTCATCGAGAAATTTGTCATCGTGTATCTGGATGACATATTGATTTTCAGCAAGACAAAGGCTGAGCATTTGAAGCATTTGACTATTGTGATGAAGAGATTACAGCAAGAGAAGTTGTTGATAAATATGAAGAAGTCCTCACTTATGAAGACATAACTCATTTATCTGGGTTTTTTTATATCTGCAAATGAGTTGAGGATGGATCCAGATAAGGTGGAGGTAATTAAGAATTGGCCATCACCAAGGAACATATTTGAGGTGAGAAGTTTTCATGGACTGGCTAGTTTCTACCGAAAATTCATCAGAAATTTCAGTGGAATCAGCGCAACAATGATGGATACAGTCAAGAAAAGATATAAATCTTTTCACTGGACTGAGGAGGTTGAGAAGAGTTTCAATTTATTGAAGCAAAAGATTACAGAACAACCAATTTTGGTGTTGCTGGATTTTCAAAAAACATTTCAGTTAAAATGTGATGCAAGTGGGTTTGCCATAGGAGCGGTCTTGAGCCAAGAGGACAGACCGATTGCATATTCCAGTGAGAAGTTGAATGAGGTAAAAGAAAATTACTCCATGTATGATAAGGAATTCTATGCCATCATACAGGCATTGAAGAAATGGAGGCACTATTTGATTCCAAAGGAATTTGTTTTATATAGCGATAACCATGCATTACAGTTTGTGACTCAGCAGGAAAAGCTGAATCAGAGGCATGTTAAATGGGTAGAATACATGTAGAATTTCACTTTTGTGATAAAACATATTTCTGGTATTGCTAACAAAGTTGTTGATGCTTTGAGCAGGAAGTGTTTGTTGTTGCAGGAGTTCAAAGTCCGGACATTAGGCTTTGATGATCTTAAGGACATGTATGCAGATGATTCAGACTTTAAGGAAGCTTATGAAGAAGATGAGAATTCAGTTGTCAGGGACAGAAGCCAGTGGATAGAGTATGTAATCTAGGAAGGGTTTTTGTTTAAGGGAAATCAACTGTGTATTCTGAATTGCTCCATGAGGGAGAACTTGGTGAAAGAGAAGCACAGTGGTGGATTAGCAGGACACTTTGGCCATGATAAGACATTTGTAAAACTGAGCGAGTCATAATTTTGGCCAGGGATGTGGTCAGAAGTCAAGAGGTTTGTAGACAGGTGCAGAATTTGCCAGCATTCAAAGTGAAGAAAGCAGAATGCAGGATTTTATCAGCCATTGCCCATACCAGACAAGCCGTGGGATGAAATTAGCATGGATTTTGTATTGGGATTACCAAGGACCTAAAGAGGTGTTGATTCCATCTTTGTGGTAGTGGATAGGTTTTCCAATATGGCACATTTCATTCCATTCCAGAAGACCAGTGATGCGACTCACATCGCAAATTTGTTTTTTAAAGAGATCGTTCGACTTCATGGAGTGCCGAAAAGCATAGTTTCGGACAGAGACACAAAATTCACAGGGCATTTCTGGAGGAAATTGTGGAAGAAGTTGGGAACTAACTTGGCATTTAGTTCAGCTTACCATCCTCATACGGATGGGCAAACAAAAGCGGTGAACAAAATTCTAGGAGACTTACTGAGAAGCTTGGTGACGGAGCACCATAGTAGTTGGGACAATATATTGCCACAGGCAGAGTTTGCTTACAATGATTCAGTGAACATGAGCACAGGAAAAAGTCCATTCCAGATTGTATATGGAAGGTAGCTAAGAGGAGTTTCTGAATTGAGGGATTCAGAACAGACTGATACTAGCAGTTCTAGCACAGGAGAATTTGCTAAAGCGATGAAGGAACTTCACAGCCAGGTGAAGGAGAGACTATTGAAGTCAAGCCGGGAGTACAAACGCAGAGCAGATCAGCATTGGAGACAACTTCAGTTTGAAGTTGGTGATCTGGTTCTGGCACATTTGAGGAAGGAAAGGTTTCCAAGAGGAACATACAACAAGATGAAGATGAAGAAAATCGGACCATGCAAGGTCTTGAAGAAGATGGGAGAGAATGCTTATGAGCTCGAGTTACCATAGGGCATTGGAATATCTCCGATATTTAATGTTTCAGATTTATATCCATATAAAGCTGATCAAGTAGGAGCAGAAAGTGATGATCAACCAGAGGTCCAGTGGAAGAAGCAGATGCCAGTTGCAGAGAATCCACAGATGGAACAGATACTGAATAAACGAGTGGGTAAGAAAACCAGAAGGAAAGAATATTTCGAATATTTGGTCAAGTGGAAGGGTCATCCAATTGAATATGCCAGCTGGGAGACTGAAGCAGAATTTTTGAAGCATGGACATACCGTGCAGGAGCTCATGGACAGGAGCCCATGCAAATTTTCAAGTGAGGGAGTATGATGCAGGAGAATCCCTCACGACAAGCAAAACCAACGTGGAAGCAGAAGACAGCTGGAAGACGTCCAGCGCAAGTTTTTGAATTTCCCTTGAAGTTGATGCGCAAACATAAATGAGATCATTTAATTTAGGCTCCTTGGTAAAATGTAATCAGACCTCAAGACATACGCTCTCTTCTGAGATAGCTTGGCAAAATGTAATCAGACCTCGAGCCATACACTCACATCTAAGATAGACATAGGCATTTATAGTAGTAGATGCAGGTAGATAGAATTGAATTCTTAGATTAGACAGTTTTAGAGCGCAAGAAGGAAAACGGATATAGACACCCTCATTTCTCATTTTTTGTAACAGATATAGAGAAGCTAGCATAATCCAGAGTAGGAAGAGCATAGGAGAATAACAGAGAGTTGTAGAAGACATCCATGTATAGATCTTGAATTAATAGAAGGAATTGATTCAGATTCATGGTTTTTTGTTCTCTATGTGTGTGTGTTGTTAATATGCTCATGAAATTTTGTTCTCGGTTATGTATTGTTGTGAGATGTTGTGCATATGATTTCATGTGTCGAGATTGAAATCTGAGAGGAAGTGAGTTGAGTTACAATTGTTTCTCTTCTGAGCGAGGATTCCTGCAAGGAGTGCAGTTGAAGTCGTCCGCAAGGAGTGCGTTGACAAAAGGCTCAGGGAGTTAAACTCTTGTCCTCAAGAAACCAGAAGGGAAAGTGGGTTGTTAAATCCGTGCAAGGAGTGCACAGGCTAAGGAGAGTCTCAGTCGTGAAACTGAGCAGAAGTATTGAAGGACTGCTTCTACGGGTATGTGCAGAGTCAAAGGCAGCTCGAACAGTTGAAGTGTTCGCAGGTTTTCTGCAAGGAGTGCGTGCAGAGAACCTCGTTGAGTTTGAAGTTGTGGAAAGCTCAAGAAGGGCAGGCCTATGAGTTGCCAAAGATCAACGTAGATAAGTGCGGCTGAAGTTGCAAGAAACGTCGCAGGTTGGCGAAGTGATGAAGGAGTCTCGTGGAAAGACACTTTGTTCACCTTGTGGATTAACCAACGAAGAACGAATGATCGAAATCCTTTGAGGAGAAGTCGCGAAGTTCCGAGGATCGTCAGATCTTGCAGAGGTGCAAGGAGGTTATGGCAGAAAGGTCCGAAGCGTTTGAATCTTAGGAGGGACAAAGCCATCGATTTCGAGTCACAAGAGTCGTTAGATCTACACGTGGTATCATGTATCGGGGAATCACGAGTTGAAGCCCCAAAAGTTGTGTGACAAGAACAGCGATATTGCGAGGCACAATATCCCTACAAGATCAGAGTCGTTCGTCATGAAGGACGCGTGTAAGGAGATTCTCTCATCTCGCAAACTCGGACATTGGAGGATAGAAAGAGAAGTCCTTCAGCTTCGCGAGTGGTGAAGTGGCGAGAAGGCTAGGAACCGTCCATCTGAGTAGGACAGGCGGCAGAGATCGAGAGATCTCGCGAACTCAGGAGTTCGCAGAGTGAAAGCCCAAGTATTGGGTGTTAAAAGTCGCGAGGCGCGAGGACGCGAAGCGGCGAAGTGACGAGAGGCTAGGAGTCATCCATCTGAGAAGGACAGGTGGCAAAGATCAACAGATCTCGCGAACTCGGAAGTTCGCAGGGTGAGAGCCCAAGTATTGGGTACTCAGGGTCACGAGGATGCGAGGCACGAGAAGGAGAATAGACGTTGGATCCGGATCGTAAGAGGACCGTTGGATCTGCACGTGGGATCATGTATCGGAGTCTCATGAGATAAGACTCAAGAATTTGGTCACGAGGATCGCGAGGTTGCGAGAAGCGATATCCCGACAGCTGGAGGATTGTGTGGGCCATAGAGAAGCCGGTGAGTGGAATACAGGTGACACGAAGACCTCAAGATCTCGCTGTGAGAAGTCCTGAAGTATTGGCGTTAGGATTCGTGAGTCGCGAAGTGTCGAGGGCTGAGGTTCGTGTGGATGCGTGGTAGAGCATAAGGTGGGACCCGTGTGGTCGACGGGTGGACACGTGTTACCTGGAAATAGAAGTCAACATTCCGTTGAATTCTCGCATCTCGGGGACTTGCAGAATAGGAGGGTGAAAACTCGACGGTTCAACTGGCGAGGTAGCGAGGTTGTGAGGTTGCTAGAGGAGCTAACATTTAAGCCTAGCCCACGGTTGCATGCGGTGAGGGCACTAACAAAGAAAGGAGTTATACCCGTATCACTATTTCGGGTATCGTAAGATTGGGAAGGAAGAGTCAGAGGCTTTGATTCACGAACTTGCGAGGTAGCGAGATTTAGCTGATCTCTCGGTAACAAAGGGGAGACCTCGGGGAAAGATTTATGTGGGTGCAGATTTCCCGATAGGGAAATAGAAGAACCTTGGAGTTCTTCGGGCGAGAACGAAGAAGATCCTGTGAGAGCGGACGTGCCTGGTTGGCGCGCTCTGCGTCACGTATCATCTTAGATCAAAGAAAAGGAAGGTCAAGTTTGATTCCAAAGGTAGTCCTAGCCACTTGAATAATCGTTCAAACCACCATCTCTTCCATTGCAATCTCTTTTTAATTTATCATATCAAGTGGATTGATTGATATTTCCTAGGCACATAGAAGAGATGTTGGCTACAAGATATTGGTTTCGCTTACTAGTTAGTAATCTATAGCTTGAAATAATTTTCCATTGTTTACATTGTTATTTATAATATCACTTTAACATTTGGGATAGTCATGTGGTTACATAGGTCTATTTTAATGTATGTTATGCTAAGAAATAAAAAATTTAGAGGCTAACATAGATATATGCTAGGGTCTTTTCGATTACAAGATCCAATTTTTATAATCCCTAATTCCCTCCCTTATGAGGATGTATGAGCCCCTACCTTTGGTTGCACAAAATACCCATATCAACTAATCTTGAATTAAAGAGCATGAGCATCCACCATGTGGTCCTACTACTCAATTCACAATAGAAATATGATTATGATTCCAATGGTCCCCAATGGTAGCAAGAAAACTAATCGCTAGAATAACTACAATAACCCTAAAATAAAACAATTCATACTCTCTACGAAAATTTCAATTTATGCCACCTGTAAGTGATGACTCATGCACAATAATTCCATGGATATTTTAATTTTTGTAATGACCATGGAAGTGGGTTAAGGAATGAAATTCCAGAATGGTCTTCATCTTCAACTTTACTAGTGATGTACTTCTTGAAGTAGGACAATGTCAAAATAATAAAAACAAATCCTATAAGAAGAAACAAGGCATCCTTGTTGACGTTTGAATCCTTCATAAACCCAAATGACAACCTCATGAGGATATGAATCCCCCTTCTTTTTTATAGAGGTGGTACTCCTCTTTCGCTAAAATATATATCTTGAATATTTTGGATTAGGAGAATGCTAAATCAACAAACCCTATATCTTTATTGCTTGGATTTATTCAAACAAATGGTTCTTCAATAACCTAGTCTAATATTCACAAGAAGAAAAACATTTTTTAACAATAGAAAAAAGTGAAGGACGACTTCAACATCGTAATTCCTTTCTTTGTGATAAACATCACATACACAATCTTCTTAATCACATATAAATGCATCCATATCTTCTTCACAAGAAATAGGAGAGAATAATTTGATCATATAAATGAATTTTAAAAGAGTATTTTTATTAAGATCAAAAGCGAGTTTGATAGATCAATTTCAAATATCTAATACTTAAGACTCAAAGCTACAAGATACAATCTAAATCAACCTCGAAGTAATTCTTTGAAGAGATTTATTCATAAAAGATGTTCTTCATTACAAAATATTTGACAATCATGTATATGGTTGTAAATACTCTATGATCATATAGGAAACTTATTTTGAATAATACAAGAAGAACACTCAAGAACTTAGTTGTGTGCCAAATTCATAGATTCAAGCATAAAACTATGAGAAATAGTGTAGAAGAAGAGAAAGAGGGGAGACGATGGAGATCTCCCTTCGTTGATCAAAAGTTTGGTTGTATATTCATGGTTGTACCTTCTTATTCCTCTTCTCTTATGCCCCTGACCATGCCCCTCTGATAATTCTGATTATGGAATCCATGATGAAACACTTCATTTCTTTAAAAATCAAAATTTCTAACTATTAGAGTAGTTACGGTTTTTTCTCTCTTGAATTTCATGTACACCTTTCTTCTTTAAGAATTCACTTTAATTAATGCATAATTTAAGTGTTTTAAATGATTTCGCATCATTATCATTTTTATCTTTAAAATGGGTCCCTTTCCTTTTTTAATATTTTTTTTTAAATAAACTTTTATATTCGAAATTTAATTGATTGTGCCTTAAAAGATGAGGACTGTATTTTAATTTTATGGAAGTAATAGTAAGAATTTAAGTCATGTAAATCACTTAAAATATTATATTCATCGTTTTATCTTTCCAACGATGCAGATTTTTCCCAAATATGTCACCAGGATCTCAAGATATGAGCTCGTGAAGTTGAGTTGTCACAAAAACTCATTAAAAATGAAGTTGACTTACATTTCAATTTCAGCGAAACTGGTGGCCACTTTTGGCCATTAAAACTTATTCCCTCATCCTCTTCATCAAAATACTTTTCCACCGGTATAAAATTTGTGTGATTCTAGCACCCAAAGCTCATGTTATGGTCTTCAGAAGTTCATGGCTCAGGGACCATCGATCTAATGTCTTGGGAAAATGTGGGCCCTTGATCTTAAATTCATTTTCATTCATGAAAATTCATCCTTTGTTGTGGTAAAATACTATTCCACATGCATGGAATCAATTGAATTTTAA
>JZKD02S0032045.1:344152-356576 GCA_000966675.3 Picea glauca
TTAATAATTCAAAATTTAGATACACATAAATTTAAAACCTTAATAATTTAAAATTTACATACACAAATTTAGACTCATTTAAACTCATATCGTGGTCTTAGTCTCAAAGTCCTAATCTTAGAAATACATTTTCCAATATTCCAAAACATTTCTAAGTGAATTATTCCATTTATCCGAGACACCAAGATCCAATTATTGAAAAGCAAAGGTTGGAATGGAGTGAAGAACAAATCTATTACCTTACCTTAATTCATGTTAAACCCAACCCACTTGGACTCGAACCCAGGGTGAGTTGGCTTAATTCTAATCCATGCATATGAATTACTCGATACTGATTTGTCATTAAAGTTAGTATCTGCGTTTAAAGGTCAAAATCAATATTTCCATTGATAGGTTTTCAATATTCGCAAGTCGAAGATTAAATTTCCGTGGCTGAAGTAGACCAATACCGTAGTTAAAGGGTTTTCATTTTGGTGAAAAATTAAATATTTGCAGATCGATTAAATTTCCATTGCTTAAGTATGTTGAAGTGAAAGGGTTTTAGTTTTGGTGAAAAATGTAATATTAATTATTCCACCGAGAACGTGTTCTTCCATCAATCACTAAAACCAAGCTGCTATTCAACGCTTGCAGGTGGGTACATCTCAAGTTGCAGAAATAAAACTGAATTTTTCTTGACGTTATTGGCGACAGCATCCCTTTATGAAAAAATTCCAGAAGTCGACTAGGGCCTCCTCCCCTGGCTCCCCATACGCCTGTGACGACTGCCCATCATGATACAAACACCCACCTGCTTTCATCTCGTGCATCTCGGTTGGGAGGGGTCCATGGTCCACTACTGGATCCCCTTCCCTCCTCTTCTACTGGGCCATTGCTCAGGCACTTTGCTTCAGGCCTAGAATTTGACTTCTCACAGGAGGTTTTTTTGGTTTTTAGATGTATTTGACACGTGGATACAAAATCCAAACTTCAAAATTTACCGGTATAAAAAATATCAACTTGTCATAAATTCTAGGTTGTTGGAGAATTAAATATAACAATAAACAAAATTTAATTAGTTTTAGACTCCCAATCCTTAAAATTTAATTAGTCCATAGTCATGTTCACATAAAGTGTTAATAGTTAATTGAATATCCATTTAGGGATAGACAATTTGACACTCATGAATTTGGGGTAAAACTAAAATGACCAGTATGAAAAACAAATGACGGTCATCAAAATTTCACTTGACAGGTAAGATAAATTTGAAATTCCAGCCTAGGCTTACTCTTTCAATCATAGAGAAGGGCACCTCCTCTACAACGAATTTATCAAAGGACACATTGATTTTTTGGCGGCTTGTCAAAATACAAGATTACAGTGGTAAAAAGATTATTAAAATACAATTTCGAATCAATGTAAAACAATTCTGACAAAACTAATTAATTCACAAAAATAATTCCTATAATTGAATCTCAATTGATTTGTTAACTGATTTGTTAACTAGTGTTTACAATAGTAATTTCTATAATTGAAGCTCAAGTCAATTGATTTGGTAACTAGTGTTTACATTGTAGAAAATAATATTGAATTTTGAATATTAGTAATGTCTATAATTGAAGGTGGAGGAGCTATGAAGAAATCACAAGCTAGGGTTTGACAGTCGCGGTCTCAACAACGTACAAAATGGTTACCAAAGGGGGTGGGAGTGGAACCCCCTCATACAAGCAGGTAGTGGTGGACAGGGGGAAAGGCCCCAGAGGCGTTGGTTTCAAAGAAACGTTAACAAGCACATCATGATCAGGATCGAAAAAGAACCAGGAGAGAAACCAAGAAAAAAGGGATCGCATGGGGGAGGAAGCCAGAGAATCTCAAAAGGATGCGCATGAACCAATGAACCCTAGTGGGGAAAATGGGCGCAACCCATGTAAACCTAGAACAACAATGATACCCAAGGTTATACTGGAAGACCCACAAACACAACTCTATCAGGACTAGATGAAGACACATGCACTAATTTGCAAATTCATGGGGTTGTGGCGCACATAAAGAATATTGTGCAACTGGATAAAATATCAATGGAAGCTAAGTGGAAAAGTGGAACTCCACCTAGGCTCGAAAAGATTCTTCACAACAGTATTCGTGAACCTGGAGGACAGAGATAAAGTCTTTGAGCAAGGGGACATACTTCCACGCCTCAGCAGGGTTGTACATGCGGTCGTGGAAGGAAAACTTCTCCCCAGAGAAAGAAACCTTTAAACATGTCCTAGTTTGGTTGAGTTTTACTCCCTACCGCTAGACTACTTGTTGTCATCCACCTTCAAAGAAATCAGGAACAAGCATGGAAAATATGTTAAGACATTAGAAGCAACCCTAAAAGGGAGATATACATCATACGCAAGGATCTACATAGAAATGGATGTTTCCGGGGCGCTCCCAGAAGCCATAAGCCTGGAATTCAGGGATGAGGAATGGATACAAAGCATCGACTATGAGTATATCCCATTTAGATGCAGAAGATGCCATGAACATGGACACCTAATCAGAGAATGTATGTTCAATAAAAAACAAGAAACGGAAAACAACAAAACACAACAAGATGAGGACGGGTTTGTAAAATCGAATCACAAAAAAAGAGCAAACAAGAAACCATGCAAAGCCCCAATAGGAAGCAACCCGAAAGCGAGGACTAGACCAGAAGGGTGGGACAAGGCTAACCAAGGGGAAGAAGGAGGAAAGGAAAAGACAAAATCTAGAGAGACTAGGGAACAAACAACTCATGAGAACACAAATATTCCAAGCAACAAGAGGGAACAGGGAGGTAGTGCAAGTCCTATGGAAAGAGGAAACAAAGATGCCAACATCCCAATGCAAAAGGCAGACAGAGACTTAGAGATGACATCAAGCGAGGTAGGCACAGAAGATCCGGATCTCAGATACATTGTGGAAAGGGAAGGAATAAATCTCCCAGACATATTGGAGCAATGGAAAAAGTAGGGAGTACACAATGTGCCACTAGAGAAACTAGATCGTATCTAATATCTTTTTCTTCTAAGAGAGGAAGAAAAATCCAGAGGGATTAAGTGCATGCACGATGAGATAGGACACCTGGGAATCAATGTAGGGGAGGGACAATCACAACGGTCACCCAGGCATACGAGGTGGGAGAAAAGCAAGAAATCAAACAACATATCCCTACAAGAATGAAGAGCCTTGCTGATCAATTCAGGTAAGATCAAAAAGCTCTTTCCCAACTCCCCCCCACATGTTTAAATGAATATTATAACATGGAATATAAGAGGCCTAAACAACCCATGAAAGCAAAGAATACTTAAAAATGGACTGAGGAAGGAACAACCTGGCCTCTGTTTCATTCAAGAGACAAAATGCACTGTATACATAATGGAAACAATCAGTAAAAAACAATGGAGTAAGTACAAGATGTTGTTTGTTGAAGGCCAACAGATGGCAGGTGGTATACTCACCTTATGGAACCCACAACCGCTGAACCTACTAGCAACCGAAGCAACGAGACACACACTTTCGGTTAACATGCAAATTATAGGTAACACTGAGGTGATTCTATGCACAAATGTGTATGTCCCCCAGAGGTTGGAGGAAAAAAGGAGAATGCTCCTAGACCTAGAAAATCTAAAGGCCCGATCTTGCAACCTCCACTGGATATTGGCAAGGGACTTCAACATCATCATGACACTTGCGGAGAAAAAAGGGGGCACCATGAGACTGGATAGAGATGCGGAGGAATTTTCAGCTTTCATTGATACAATGGAGATGGTGGACATCAGAACCAGCAATGGTCAGTTCACCTGGAATAAAAAACGAATTGACCACTACCAAGTAGCTACAAGGATAGATATATTCTTGGTGTTAGAGTCCATTATTCTCCAGGGACTAACTTTAGATTGTAACATCCTTCCATGGGGGGGGTTAAGACCATTGGCCAGATCAATTGGAAGTAAAATTCCAAACCACTCCGAAGAACAAACCTTTTAGATTTGAGAAATTTTGGATCGAACATCCCACCTTCAAGGAGAACATCAACAAATGGTGGCGGGAGGAATTAATGGATCAAGGGACAAGGATGTTCAAACTTTATAAGAGACTCAAGTACATCAAACACAAACTCAAGGAATGGAACAAGGAAATCTTTGGAAACATAAACCAAGAAAAGAAAAATATCGAGGAAAGAATGAGGATACTCCAGGAACTCTGCAGAGACGAGGGTTACACAGAGGATCAGAAAAGAGAAGAGATCCAAATGACCCAGGAATGGGAACAAGATGTTGGCAGGAAGAAACTCTATGGTGCCAAAAGTCCAGAATCAGGTGGCTAAAGGAAGGGGATTGAAATACCAAGTTTTTTCATAGAACAACCATTTCAAGAATAACCCACAACAAAATCCTGAAAATTAGGGATCAGGATGGGATCGAAAGAGAATCCCAAAAGGAAATTGAAAATACACTGGTCAATCACTTCAAGGGGATAGCCCAGGAACCCAATCAAGACAGAACTGAGGCCATGCAATGGATAACTCAGCACATCCCCAGGGTGGTCACCGAGGAAAAAAATATCAATCTAAACAAACACATAACAAAGGAGGACATCGACCAAGTGGTCCAAGAGATGCCCAATGGAAAGGCCCCAGGTCCATTTGGTTTCACAGTGGAAATTTTCAAAGCCTATTGGGAAGTGGTTAAACAAGACGTTTATGGGGTGGTGGAAGACTCCAGATGCTCAGCCTCCATCTTGAAAGCATTAAATGCCACAATGATCGCGCTAATCCCAAAAGAAAATGAAGCAAGGACCCTAGATCGCTACAGGCCTATATCTTTATGCAATGTAGTGTACAAGATAATCTCCAAAGTCATAGCCAATTGCTTGAAACCTCTCCTACCCACACCGATTTCACATGATTAGGTGGGTTTCGTAGAAGGAAGACAAATGTTGGACAACATCATCCATGCCCATGATCTTATACACACGCTCAAAAGCCAAAGGAGAGGGGGGATGATAATCCAACTTGACCTGGCAAAGGCTTATGACAAAATTAGTTGGCACTAGATGGCCAAGACGCTGGAAGCCTTTGCGTTTGAACGACACTGGATCAACTGAATTGTCAATCTAGTTTCAACAAAAGGCTACTCTCTTCTAATCAATGGAGCCCCAACAAAACCCTTCTGGCCTTCAAGAGGCATTAGACAAGGAGACTCACTATCCCCCTTCCTGTTCATTCTGATGATGGAAGGGCTCAGTAGAAGCATAAAAAGCGCAATTGCAGCAGGAGAACTAAAAGGCATCAAACCATTCGAAAACTGTCCAACCTCCACACACCAACAGTTCGTTGATGACACCCTACTCCATGCCACGCCCATGGTCAAGGAAGAAAAAACCTAAAAAAGAATCTTAGAAGACTTTGGGGAGGCCTCTGGGGCAGAGATCAACCATTCCAAATCCATGATTTACTTCTTTAACACTAATCCCACGATTCAAAGGAACCTGGTCAACATTCTGGGGTTTGAACGCAAAACACTCCCACTAAAATACTTGGGAATCCCCCTAACGGACAGAGCATGCAAAATGGTAACATGGGAAGGAGTGATCAACAAACTGCAGGAGAGTGTAAAAAATTGGACTTACAAAGCTCTCAACCTGGCAGGGAGGCTTATCCTGACCAAAGCAGTTCTACAAGCAATTCCGACGTATATGATGTTAGTGTTTCCATCTCTCAAAGGAATAAGAGCTATTCATAGATATTTCCTATGGCTAGGTGTGGAAAATAAAAAGTAATGGGCCCTGGTAGCCTGGGAAAAGGTATACAAACCAAAATGAAAAGGAGGCTTGGGGTTATAAGACCCACAGGTAACCAACAAAACCTACGGGGAAAAACTCTGGTGGAGATGGGTCAAGGACAACTCAATACCATGGGAAAAACCCTAGAAGGCCAAGTATGCCCCGAACATCAACGATCAAGATTGAATCTGATTCATGGGCACAAGGGAGGGATCAACCATCTAGAATCTAGCCTGGCGCAACAAGAACTGGATCCATAAACAAAGCTTCTGGGAAGTCAGGAATGGTCAAACAACCTGATTCTGGGAGGACGCATGGCAAAAGGAACCCATAATGGAAAATCCGAACATGGAGGAGATACAACAAGAAATGACAGCACAAGGAAAAAAAAAAATCCATCACTACTAGAAGCAAAGAAATGATAGTGAAAGATGGAGGACCTGGGATAAACTCAACCCACAAAATGGAGACTGTATCGCAACCCTAACGAAAGAGGTGGAATAGGAACTGGGGAAAAGGAAAATTACAGTCTCAGAGGACGAGGACCAATTAAGGTGGGGTAGGGAAAATGGTGGGGAAGTCAACTTAAAATAAGCATGGTACTACATCGCAGACTAGGATCAAGAGGACCCGACACAATAGTGGGGAAAGATTTGGCGCAACCCCCAATGGACAAAAAACAAATTGTTCGAATGGTTAGTTCTCCACAACAAAATTCTAACCTGGGAAAATCTCAGAAAAAGGGTTTATATAGGTTCATCTCGTTGCCACCTCTGTCAAGCTAAGGAGGAAACAACCAATCACCTCCTCGATGAGTGCAGTTACACAACAAGGCTATGGGATTGGGAGGCTGACATCTATCGCCAATCCAATAGGATCCGTGGTAGCATCAGTGCAACCATCAACAATTGGAATGAGAGTTACAACAAAAATGAAGTGGTGAACCTCTGCTGGAAGCTAACGCCGAGGATGATCATCTGGGCAATATGGAAATAAAGGAACCGAAACATCTTCAGGAATGAAAGCCTACCAGAAGGAAATCTCAAGGATGCAATAATCTCACAAATACGAGAAATGATGTAGAGCCTCAACTGTAAGAAGGAAAAAATGTAATTCACTGACTAGGACGCCCTCATCTTGGATTTTTTTCACCTATAATATGGGCGGAACAACACAATGATCGGGTGAGAGTTGCAACTCCAAATAAGAGACTGCAACTGGACTCCCCCCATTAGGGTCCCTCAAATTAAATTTTGACGGGACAGGAAAAGGAAACCCAGGAGTGACAGGGATGGGAGGGGTGATTAGAGACAATGGTGGTAACATCATCTAATTGTATGTTGGGAGTATGGGAAACTCAACCAACAACGCAGTGGAATTTGGAGACCTGGAGCTTGGCCTTGAAATCCTAAGGCGCAAAAGGATGAAAAACACTATCGTGGAAGGCAACTCCACCCTGGTCATCAACACGACGAAGAGACTCCAGAATGGCACCAGAGTGGGAAAGGTTCAGAGACACTGGCACTTGGTCCTTTCCCTACAAAAAATCCAGGAGCATCTAAAAACTCTAAACACAGTGGAGTTGCATTGGGTCCATAGGTTAGCGAATGGCTTGGTGGAAAGACTAGCCAACGAGGGGGTAGATAAGGAAGGGTTGGAACTAAACACTCTCTGGATCAACATTCCAAATGGAAAACTCAGAATAGACTACATCCACCTAGCGACAAAAGACCGTGAAGGCAATTTAAGCAAGGAAGGTCACATCGAGAAGGGAAATGCAAGGCCCAGCGACAGGCACGCAGGACCCAGGTAGGATATGATTGTCAAACACTCGGTCAACAATCACCATGTAGGATCAGCATAAACAACAAGTGGGAGTATGACAACAAGACCATGGTGAAAGAAAGAGGAGCAGGAAAAGCACGAGGGAAAGTACATATGACAAATCGCATGCAACGAATGATGTAAGGCATGAGGGAGTGACATGGTCCAGAATCGGTCCTCCATGCCAAAGTATAGGTACGAAGAGCAACATAGTAGGATCTCAAATGAGCAGGGGCAGGGATCCGCACAGGGATAAAAGTCGAGTCATCATGATCATACAAGCCACAACAGGGATAAAGGATGGGAGTGATTACCACTACGGGAAATCCATGATTGGAAGGAAAAGCTCGCAGCAGGAGAAGATCAATAAGAGGAGCGACAACAGAAATAACCGCAAACTGAAGAAGCGCAACAACAGGGCCTACCACAGATACAAGGGAAGGGAAAGGAAGAATCCCTGTGAAGTGAGGTACATGATGAATAACCAGCAAAGGAGCTGCGATAGGCCAAGCGAGATGGTTGTAAATGAGGCGAATGCACAGGAAGAGGAACCCCCTTGGAAAGGAGGTCTCGAATAGTCCATGACGGGTGTCAAGAATGGAGCAGGCGACAAAAGATGTGGAGAGCACCTTCCAAAATCTGGTAGCGCCGAAAGGAAAAGAGACCATTACCCATTGGGAAAAGGAAATAAAAGAAAAACGCAAAGGAAAAGCATGGGATGTGTTGTAACATATATCAAAATTGACTGTGATGCCCAAGGTACAAATTGGTTCTCATTCATTTACATTTGATCATGTATATGGTAGCACTGGGTCTCCTTCATCAACCATTTTTGAAGAATGTGTTGCTCCACTTGTTGATGGTTTGTTCCATGGCTATAATGCTACGGTTCTTTCATATCGACAGACTGGTTCTGGTAAGACATATACCATGGGCATTGGTTATGGTGATGGTGGTCAAATAGGAATTATTCCTCAGGTTATGGAGACAATATTCAAGAAGATCGAAAGCCTAAAGCATCAAGAGGTATTCACATTAACAAGGGGCTGCTGGCACTTGGGAATGTCATCAGTGCATTGGGAGCTGATAAATTAAGAAGGTTTTGGTGAAGGAATGGCAAGCGGCCATCATGAAGGGTTTTTTTTTTTTTTTTGGAGGTGGGAATTCTTCCCTACAATGGTTACACATTAAATCATGTCCGAGGAACCAAGAGGAGCGGATCGACTTTCGATCACAATAACAAAATACATTTGGCAACCGATCTTCTCAATTACGCAAAACCTCATAATATCGTCATTCTTCTCAGGGCCACTACTAAACGAATCACCTTTCATCCAAAAGAAGAATATCAAGATTTATTATCAAAACCTTGAGTTCGTGGACTGGAGTTGATAGACAGGAACGATGATTCGTTCGAAGCATTGTTGAAGCGAAAATGTCCATTGTGCAGACTAAATGGTGGATGCAACGAGGTGATATTAAGCGTAGAAGCTTTAGGGAGCCCTCAGGTTCTACTTCTTAGTGGCATAGGGCTGGCTGAGCATCTGAAAACCATGAGGATACCTATGATTCTAGACCTTCCCGGTGTGGGAAAAGGCATGGTGGACAATCCTCGGAATAACATCACCATTATATCTCGTCGCTCAATACACTTTTCGATGCCCCAGGTGGTAGGAACAACAGGGAAAGACGAAGCATACATAGAGTCCTTCAGCATGGTGACGAAGAAATATTCTAATTCCACCCATGGTATGGTCAAGGTCTACATGGGATTGATCACAGAGAAAGTGGCAGCTCCTCTGTCTAGTGCACAGCTATATCTCAAAACAGATGACCCCCGTGACAATCCATCAGTTAGGTTCAACTATTTTTCCAATCCTTTGGACTTGGCAGTATGCACCAGAGCTATGAGAACGATCCACATACTTCGACAGACCAAATCCCTCTGCTCCTTCGTATACGCTGAGGACGATAACGATCAATCACTGCCCAATAATTTAATGAAGACATAGGCTTTTGTTCGAGCGATAGAGAATAGTCTTCTGGAAAATAGCTACCTGAATTTGTTCCCGGCGGTAATGGTGGACTTCTTGTTGCAGCTTGTGCGAATCAGAGACCTGACCTATTTGGTGGCACGCTTGCTCATGTGGGTGTTATGGGCATGTTGCATTTTTGGCCACGCATGGACTACTAATTATGCCTCTTGCAGATAAGTCAGAGAGATTCCCCTGGCAAGACTGACAATACTGTCAAGGGTCGTTTGAATGCATTTCTCTCGATAATTGATTGCCTCTGGCTATGCAGAGAATCGAAGCAATGGCACTGAGAGGGAGGAAGATACAGGCCGAAATGGAAGAAGAAGAAACCCCGTATAACATTCCACCAGTTCCGTGGCCAAGCAATCGAAGATTAATGGTGCAGGAATAAACCCTAGTTTGTTGTTCATCGGGATTTTGTTGGGAGATGTACATGGTATAGTTGAGGCATTGTTTAAATGATATATCAAGGGTAGTTATTCCAGGACAAGACAAAATCCTTGCGGTCGAGTACTTAAAACTAGCAAATCATCTGCATGATGATAATCGATATCGCTGTCTGAGGCACGAGATCGAAACTTTGAAGAATGCCCGTCACAGAAACATCCTTCATCACCGGGACCTTCTAACTGCTCATGGTGTGACAGTTCTTCTGTGTGACTACGTGGTTAATGGATTGCTATGGGAATTTCTCAACGGGGCATCAAAACCCATTCAGAAGCTGGATTGGAGGATTATGTATAACATTGCGCTGGGCATGTTTGGGCTACCTGAAGGAGTGTGCAAGAAAACTGTCTTTGCTGAAAGAATATGTAGAGTATTCTCTTGAGATGGCAACTTTGCCAATATCGTCAGATTTAGAGTTGGAAGCTATCACCATTTCAGAATGAAGATGCACCAGTTGGTCCATTTTCGTACTCCCAAAGAGTGAAGATACACAAAGAGGTGATTGGAATTTGGCAAGGAACAACCTCTGATATACCAGCCCAGGAAGGAACTAGTTGTGTCTCTGTGACAGAGTCTGGGCCAATATTTATAGAAATTGATCTTGTCAGTTCTTTGAGAGTAGTTCTTTTGGCTTATGTTGCGTTTCATGAGCAAGTTGTGAAACCTGGGGGAATGACATCCTTCACTTTGTCATTACTAACTCATTTACCCCTATCCATGGAAATTGATGAGCCTGAGATTCAATTTAATCTGTTGCCTGGTCATTTCCTTGTTATAAGTGAAAAGAGACGAACCTCAGTAAATACTCCTGAAACTAGAAGTCTCAGGATTGAAACAGTTCCAGATCTAGAGCTCGAGCCAAACAAATGGAAGAGATTATCATTTAATGTCAATACAGGTCTTAGCGGAAAATTGGAAAGCTTGTCAGTAATTGTACAAATAGGACAACACTCAACCATCTGTTGCAGAGAGGAAAGCCCAGCATCTAGGGAGGACCTTCCACTATGGAAGTTTGAAGATAGACTGGAAACACTGCCAATGAGGGATGGTAGTCTTGCTTTATGTGGACAGAAGATTCAAAATTGTTTGAAGATGGATACACTGAAGCCTATGTAAACTATTCACGAGACGATGACAATGTGAATGAATAGTGTTTCAAAAAATGGATGGATTCTGATATTGAAAGTCAAAACCACAGCTTCCAAGTGTCAAGGAAGGAATGACGAGTTGTCAAACGATTAGTAACGGTTCCAGGAGCTGGCAGATGCACCTAGCAGTTGCAGAATGCCATGAAGACGAACCGTTTCAGATTCCCGGAACACAAAGAGTTTTATTTTTCTTTTTAAAGACTGATGTATGTAACAAGAAAGGGGGCATAGGGCATGCTGGGGAATAAACCTCTTGTGAAGAGGGGTTCTTTGTATGCCGAATTATTTTGTAAACCAGATTGAATAAATAAAGATGATTTCTTACTTGTGACTGTGAGATTCATCACGGTCGATTTCTTTCAGTATGTTCTTTTCTTTTCAGCTGTGTTAAATCTGTTTGGACTTCATTTATATGTTCCTTACTCACAGTTGATATTGTCTTTACCATATTTTTTATTTCTTCCTTATTTCGTCACGACTACATTTCAATTTCATATTCTTCTAACTGATGTGCTTCGTTATACTTTAGTACGACCACTACTATAACGAATGGATTATGGTTTTATGTAATTGTTTATTGTCTTTCCTCTGCACAAGCTATCAACGGGTGTAATACCAATCTGCATTTTAGAATTCTACATATATTCTCTGCTACGTCATCCTTTCCTTTCCTTTTTCTGCTACCACACCATGATTTATCAAAGTGCTGAAAGATAGACTTACTTTGCCTCACTTTCTTCAAGTTATTTGATCACTGCTATTATCCCCTTTCTTCGGTTTTCACTTGACTCCATGCCCAATGGACCATTCCCCTGGTTTAACCCCCAAACTCTAAGAATCCAAGACCATCATTTACCCATAAATCTTCCCACCATTTCACACTTACTTAAATTCCTATTGTGACATTGTTCGAGAGATCCCTCTCGGGTTGGGGGAGGGCAGCTTCCAATCCAAAGTGGTTCGAGGTTGCCTCGGGATTGATTTGATACAACCCATTTTAGTTTCGAGTGTCAACATTTTGGCGCCGCTGCCGGGGATCTTCGAAGTTGATATATATCCCTAGGAGAATGACATTTTCACAGTCCTAAGGCTTGGTTGAGTAGCTGGTCATAGGCAAATATTGATTGCACATGCTCTGGCGACTCCATTAAAAGTTTTCGATGGTGATTTCACTGGCGG
>JZKD02S0032046.1:2106-12346 GCA_000966675.3 Picea glauca
TTTTCTCTCCAACGTTGAGCTTGTTGTGCAAAAACAATCTTTCAAAACTCTCAAATTTGAAACCCTAACTAACCCTAACGTCTTCTAACCTAGCAGTAAATGATGACATCATGCCTTTATTAAGCTCTTAGTTGATATAAAATATTGTGGCTTGGTCATCCAGTGATAGACATTGATATATTGGTGATTTTCATTGACTAAATTCCAAAACGTTGACCTTCTTGTCTATCATACTAACCCTAGAAGAAGCTGATGTCATCTCTAGCATACCTGACGCAACAACTTCTTGTATATGAGCAATTAATGATATTTAATGCATTGATAAATTTAAGGATTGATTATTTTCACTAGATGCTATGATGTTCCAGTGTTTTATTGACAAAGTAAGATTATATGCCTTTGTCATTATTGCAAACATTGACTTCGTCAATATTTACTGTTGTTTATTCTCATGTACATTAAATATTGATAGTCATTGATTAATGAAGTATTAACCACTATTGCATGTACTAGTGTCATTGTTGTCTTGTCTCACAAGTAGGTGCCTCTTCTGTGGTTTTTCTTCATTTGACTATTTTCTTGGCGGTAATCTGTGAAGGGGAAACTAGCCTTAATCCTTTGAGCCTTTTCGTTTCAAAACCCCAGATTGCCAGGGAAGTCTCCCTTGGGCTTAGCCACCCTAAATAGAAAGGACCTCCCCATTGTGGTGACATTGGGTGGGGTAGGTCCCTGTTATGCCAGTTTGAATTTTATCCTATAGCCTTGTAACCTCAATTTCAAACTGAGCGATAACACAACCAACTATTTAGGACGAATGTTCCACCCAACCATAGACTTGTTGTTCTAGATCTCAACAACAAGTTATCCCTGACCCGGGGATATGAATCCACAAAGGAGGGTGTCTCTCACAGTTCACTCACAGTTCACTCACAACTCATATAATCCCACAACCCACTGGCATTCTCCTATAATTGTCTTGATCTCCACCAACTCTCTTCCTCTTGACCTTACCAACCCAAGGAATGTACCCCTTCACTGTTCTAATTCCATTAGGGATCCCATTCATTTATCAGGGTCTCTCTAGAATGGGTAACTAAGAATATCACTACTAGGAACTCAAGGGAAGTCACTTCTAGGAAAAATACTAGTAAAACAAAAACAGTTACAACACACAACTCACACATGAGTTCATTCTTCAAGCCTGGCAACCTGGTTCTCCTGCAAGACTCATAACTTGCTTCTTTAGTCTTCAATTCCAAAAACACTGCCAAATTTTCTCTCCATTGTTTCTCCATCTCCAATGCTTCTATTTTCTATTATCTTCTTGTTGTTCATGCAAAAACATGACTATCTAAATCATCCCCCTTGGCCATACGATTTTTTCCTCTCTTTACTTGCTTGCTTGACTTGGACTCTTTTCTAAGCTAATTGTGCTTCAACCCCATTCTCCCAATAACTATGGGATGTGACTTATCACACCCATCCTCTTACATGTATTCAATGATTGGCTTTGGGAACACTCAAGAACAAAATAGAAGGTTTACTCAAAACATTAAAATCAAGAAAAATGATTTGGGAATTAAACTCATGAATAAAACCCCCCTTTTTAGACCCATCCTCTCTTGTGGATTAATCAACCCCCATCTTTGTTCATGTCCCCCAACAACGTACATCACATTTTTTAATTAAAATTCAGAAATACAATTCGCATATACATTGTTTTTCCATAGCCACATTTATACATTATATATACATTATGCATTAATTAAACTATGGATTATAGTGGGGATGTTACATTCCCTCTCTCCTACAATTGTGCATCATCCTCAATGCACAACATTATTCCGATATACATATACAATTTTACATCATAATATCTAGAAAACAAAACTATGCAATATGTTCACCCTCCAATAACAGTTCCAACCATAATCTCTTGTTCCTCTCAACCTACTAACCCAAGTAATGCACCTCCTTCATTTCTCTCAGTTCATCATGTTTCATCATTATTTTATCAGGGTTGTCAATGCAAGTGACCAAGAACTCTAAGACGTGTTTCTAGAACTATAGTTACCCAAAATGGAGTCTTGCATTTTTAGCTTATGTTTTCTTCAAAATTGAAAAACAATTGCAGGGATTCCTCTCGCATAGTTTCTTCATGCTCCCATGTTATGTCTTTGGGACTGTAGCAGGTCCATTGGACCAATACTAGGTCAATTTATTTGTTCCTGAGTACTTTGACATTTCGGTCAATGATGCATATTGGTTCCACCCATAAATCTCCATGCTCCACCTGGATCACATTCCAATCAATTATGTGGTTAGAAGAAGGTACACATTTCTTTAATAATGACACATGAAATGCATTATGCACTCTCATGGATGCAAAAAAAGCTAGTGTGTATGCAATTGGCCCTATAGTTTCTAAGATTTCAAAGGGCCCATAATATCTTGTTACCAACTTTGGGCAGCAACCCAATCTTAGAGAACTTCATGTTTGTGATAATATCTATTATTGTAAATGTAGTTGGGATGAGACATGTGTTGGGTGGTTTTGGTGAAATAGATATCCGAGTTATAGTTTTTTAGTCAAAACAATTTTGGTATTTGAATGTGACATACTCATTTTTCTTTATTGAATATATTATCTTATTGAAAAGGTGCACACTTGCCACATCTTATCTCAACTTAATATATGTGAAACCTCCATGTTATATCATGTGGTTTTCATGGGACGATGTCATCTCCCCTCATCCATGATAAATATAGATGGACACTACCCTCCTTGTAGATCAAATTGATGTAGCAACTCCACTGAATGATATTTATCCTCACTCATTTAATGCATATGAGTTTGAGGTGTCCATTGAAATTAAAATTTCATAATGAAAGATAAACAAATTGAAAAAATAAAGCTTTTAATGCTAGAGAGATTTTAAAGGACACATAATGATCCAATAAAAGGAGACCAAAAACACTCATCGATCTAAGTTCAAATGTAGATGACCACATATGGACCATTTTAGTATCCCATGCAATGGGTGCACCAACGCAACACTACAACTTGCAAGGCTCGTCAAGAGCTCAAAGGGGTAGCACCCATATATGCCTCTCATCGTCACTGACAATCAAGGAGCATAGCCCCCATGGAATGTGGAGGCAATGCTCCCACCCAACCATACAACCTTTATAACATTTGGACACAAAGTCCACTTACTTATATTATCATGCATTCATCCAAGCTTCACCAATATCCATCCAAGAAAAGAGTGCAATTCACATCAACAAAACCTTTCCAAGAGGTCCCTCTACTCATCCATTTGTAACAAATTTTACAAAGAAGACAAAATTACATAAAATTTAGACTTGCTAAGGGATTTCTCCCCCAATCAAACCATGAGAAAATGAGAGGAGGTGAATCTACATTTATAGAGGAGATGCTCAACTTCCTTTACATTAAAATATTAATTTCCTAGGCTAAAAGCCCCTATTCTAGCCTATGGAGGGGCATGCTGAAATATTGTAACTTTGATTAATGTTCTAATTATATTTGAGTTATTATCTTATATATCAAATGCCCTTTTGTGGATTCATCATGTCGGGTTTTGTATAAGACCAAATCCCCCTTTGTGGATTAGTCAAAACATATTTATATGGTGGTATTTGTAAAGTTGGCCCCTAGGGTTTATAAAGTGGTTCTAACCACTCCTGGAAGAAGTCGTCCCTACTAAGTGAAGAGACATAACCCTAACACCTCCTCACTAGTATTTATAAGTGAGTATGGTGCCTCAATTGTTCACTCACTCACCCACACTTCTAGTCCACATCTTTTGAAGTAAGTTGTAGTTGCAAGAATAAGGAGAAAATAGGCGAATGCTCAGTCCTAGACTATTATTGGTGGTTTGTTCTTAATCTTGGCATTGTATTGGAAATCTATTATTGAGGAATTTTTTGCTCGGTTTTCTCCCCCATGAGGGTTTCCCAGGATAAAATGCAGTGTACCTTGTGATTTTGTTTCTTTCAGTGATCCTTTTTATGTTGTTGTTTTGGAAATGCATTGAATGCTCTAGTAAATTGAAAATAACCTACTAACAACATTAAATTTAACATGGTATCAGAGCTTGACTGATAGAGCACCTTTCACCGGGTATCTAAAAATGTCATTGTTGTCGTACAAGGAACTAAGGATTTTTACTGAAAAGGAATTTCTAACTAAAATTTGTCCAGAAAAGTGTGCCCCTACCCTAGTGCATCTTTTTGCATCTTGAACACACCTTTTAGTGGCCATAATATTTGAAAAGTCAAACCCTAGTTTTGACTAGTACCAGAAAACTAGGAATCCTGAACCAGTACTAAAAGTAACAGTCCATATTTGCACATGTCAAGTTTCAAGGGGTAAAACTTGGAATTTTTGGAAACAGTCAACTTCAACCAAATCGCCTCAATCCAATGCATCTCCTGGTAAGTTCAAATTGATTTTCTGAGCACTTTCATTTTCTGGTCATTTTCCTAGTTCCAGGTCAAGATGTCTGCAAGCACCAAGCTTGTTGACAAGTTAGAAGGTGTGGAAAATTTCCGTGTCTACAGATACATAATTGGACTCATTATTGAAAAGAATGACCTTGCAAAATTCATAAAATAAAATGTACTAGAGCCTGAAGAAGATGCAACCAAAGAGAAGTACAAGAAGGATATGATTAGGGCCAAAAGGATAATTGGAGATTCCATTAAAGATCACTTGATCCCTCAAGTGTCTTCTAAGAATAATCCAAAAGAGATGTTTTATTCCCTAACCAGAATGTATGAAGGAAATAACATCAACCAAAAGATGAACTTGAGAACCCAACTCAAGAATACAAAGATGCAGAAAGAAGAAATGGTTCAAGACTATTTCTCTAGGGTTACTCATTTCAAAGAACAGTTAGAAGAAATTGGAGAAAACTTGGATGAATATGAAATCATCATGACAATTCTTAATGGTCTCACAATACCTTGGGATTCCTTCATCCAAACCATCTGTGTAAGAAAAGAGAAACTCCAATTTGACAGTCTATGGGAAGAATGTGTTCAAAAAGAAGCAAGAGTAGCCAAATGAGAATTTGTTCTATTAAGGGATGAATATCAATCCCTATATGGTCATGCTAAAGGAAGAAATAAAAGGTCTCATTTCCAAAAGGATACCCACCTTCATAAAGAATCTCACTCTCCAAAGAGATTCACTCACTTCCATAAAGAATCTCACCCTCCAAGGAGATTCCAGAAATATCATAAGGGTCAAAGAAAAGAAAAAGATTTCTCCTCTTTTCAATGTTATAATTGTGATAATATGGGACACATTGCTAAGAATTGTCCTACTAGAAGGGAAGAATACAAGAAGAGAAATAAAAAAAAGTCATCATTCCCATGCAGTTGAAGATGATGAGCCACCCAAGAATTTCACTAAAGAAGAGATTGAAGATTATGTTTTGTTTTCCGCCCTCTCAAGATGTGTGACACCTAGAGAGGATACTTGGATCTTAGATAGTGGTGCCTCTATACACATGACAGGTTAGAAAGACATTCTCTCTAGCATTACAGAAAAGGACTTCCCCTAGAAAGTTTCACTTGGAGATGATTATCAGTACCCTATCAAAGGAATGGGAGAATTGACCTACAAAATTGATTCAGGGACTCCAATGAGAATGACATATGTAATTTATGTGCTAGGTTTGAAAAATAACTTACTTTATATCTTGGATCTATATAAGAAAGGTTTCACGGTTGCATTCATAGATGGTAAAGTTCTTATGTGGCCTAAAGTAAAAACCATAGAATATGTAGTTGTTATTGGAACATAAGAAGGTGGTTTGTACAAGTTAAAAGTTCATTCATATGCAGCCTTGACTCACTCCACTGAGAGTCCTTGTGAACTTTGGCATAGAAGACTAGCTCATATCAACTACAAATCCTTACCATGTGTAAGCAAGGTAGTTACAAGTTTACAAAAATTTAAGGTTGATCATGAAGGTGTATGCAAGGGATGTGCACAAGGAAAGAACATAAAGAATCCTTTCCCAAAGAGCGAAAATAAAGTAAAAGGAATATTGGAGATCATCCACTCAGATGTATGTGGTCGAATTCCATCAACCTCTCTAAGCAGGTATGTATACTATGTGTCATTTATTGATGATTACTCTTGTAAGACTTGGGTTTATTTCTTGAAATAAAAATATGAAGTACTTGGAAAGTTCAAGGAATTCAAAGCCTTGGTAGAAAACCTATCCGAAAGGAAAATCAAGATACTTAGGTCAACCAATGGAGGAGAGTACACTTCAAATTAATTTGGAATATTTTACAGAGATGTCGATATTAAGAGGGATCTCACCACTCCCTATAATCCTCAAACGAATAGTGTAGAAGAAAGAAATAATAGAACAATTATGAAAGCAATGAAGACTATGATTCACGATCAAGATCTTCCAATGCACTTATGGGATGAAGCAACAAGAACAACAATTTATTTCCAAAACATATTATCCCATAGTGCACTTGGATTCAAAACCCCCAAATAAATGTTCACTAGAAAGAAGCCAGAAGTAAGCCATCTAAAACTATTTGGTTGTCCAATTTTTGTACACATTCCAAAAGAAAGGAGAACTAAGCTGGATCCTTCAGGAAAGAAGGGAATATTTGTTGGATACTATGAGGTCTCTAAGTCCTTCAAAATTTACATACCAGGTTACCATCATATTGAGATCAACACATATGTAACCTTTGATGAAGATGAAACACTCAAAAGATCAAGGAAATACCAACTTGAAGAAGTATATGAAGAAGAACCTATAGCTCCCAGAGTTGTAGAACCTGTGAAGGTAGTTACAATTACTCTTGATGATGAGATTCTAGAAGATCGTGATATGATAGAATCTCAAGAACCTCCCTGGATGATGATCTCTCACAGGAGAAAGCCATCTTGGGAGAGGGAACTTATTCAAGATGGAGATAAGTATGGTTCCCCAGAAGGAACCACGAGACAAAGAAAGAAACCTAAGCCATTCTCCAGTTATATGGAATTGATGTGTGATCTCATAGAACATGAACCTACTTTCTTTGAAGAAGCCATTCAGAAGAAATAATGGGTGGATGCCATGACAAAAGAATACCGGTCCATTATAAAGAATGACATATGGGAAGTAGTTCCCAGACCAAAGAACAAATATGTGGTATCTTCCAAGTGGATATACAAGATAAAAAATGCAACAGATGGAAGTATTGAAAAACATAAAGAAAGATTAGTGGCTCGTGGTTTTTCTCAAAAGGAAGGTATTGATTATGAAGAGACGTTTTCTCATGTAGCTAGATACACTTCTATCATAACCATCATATCTCTTGCAAACAAAATGAAGTGGAAGTTACACCAGATGGATGTGAAAAAAACCTTCTTAAATGTTGTTATTGAAGAAGAAGTGTATATAGAACAACCACAATGGTTTTAAGTTGAAGATAGAAAAACTCATGTCTGCAGGTTGAAGAAATTTCTACACCAGCTGAAGCAAGCTCCTAGAGCTTGGTATGGCAGAATTGATAGTTTTTTGACGAGCTTGGGATTTACCAAGTGTAAATTTGATTCTAACCTTTACTTCAAGGTTATGAATGATGAGCCAATTATATTGCTACTATATGTGGATGACTTATTCTTAACAAGAGAAGAAAATCTCATCACAAATTGTAAGAATAATCTCACTACAGAGTTTGAGATGAAATACCTAGGATTGATGCACTATTTCTTAGGTATTGAAGTTTGGCAGAGCTCGGAGAAGATCTCCCTTAACTAAGGGAAGTATGCAGTTGAAATAATGAAGAGATTTGACATGTTGGAATGTAAATCCATGAACACATCCATGGAAACAAGGCTGAATATCCTAGCTGATACTTCATCAGAATTGGTTGATGCTACTCTATATAGATATATTATTGGGTCGTTGATGTATCTGACGAATACCATGCTAGATATATTCTTTGTTGTGAACACCTTGAGTTAGTATCTGGTAGATCCTAGACATGTTCACCTTGTAGCTACAAAGCATGAGATGAGATACCTTAAGGGTACGCTGGATTATGGTCTCTATTATACTGGAGATCATGACTTCAAACTGTATGGTTATACTGATTCAGATTGGGCTGGAAGTGCTTCTGATAGAAAGAGCACTTCAAGATGTTGTTTCAGTCTGGGGTCAACCATGACTTCATGGTAAAGTAGGAAGCAATCCAGTATTGATATAATCATGGAAGAAGTGGAATACATTGCAACATGTTCCTCTAGTTGTGAATCCATATGGATTCAGAATTTGTTGACAGGTCTATTTGATCTGGAGATGGAAGCCACCATGATTCTATATGATAAACAAAGTTGCATAAAGATGTTGAAGAACCCCGTGTTCCATGATAATTATAAGCACATATAGATATGATATCACTACATTAGTGATATGGTGTAGAGGGGAGCTATAAAACTTCAATATGTTGGAACAAATGAGCTGGTTGCAGATGTGTTGACCAAGCCCATGTTTCGTGTGAAGTTTGAGTACTTCTGAGATAAGATTGGTGTTATTTGAAAGGACCTCCCTCGAAAGGGGGAGTGATGTTGATGATACTATGGTATCTTTACCAACAACGGGTAGCTCTGTTAGGATTTTATATCCAAGGGGATTGATCATCCCTGGGAAGATCCTGAAGGTTCGGTAAGGAAGGTTTGCCAGAGTACATGTGCATGTATATGCCAAATGTGTCCAATAGTGGTAGCTCCATTAGGATTTTATATCCTAGGGAATATTTTGATTCTTGGGCATATCTCGAAGGTCCGGTAAGGGTGGTCTGTCAGAGTACCATGTGGTAGCTTGTTAGGATATTATATCCTAGGGAATCTTATAATTCTTGGGCAGATCCTGAAGGTCTGGTAAGGATAGTCTATCAGAGTACCACAAAATGTTGTTGTTGCACCTGCCTCATACTATTGCCATATGATGATGATGTTATTGTCTCAGCCTCATGCTAATGATGTTGTTGTTTCATCCTCATGTTTTTGATGATGTTGTCGTATCGACATCATGCTGTTGATGATGGTGTACTAGCCTTGGGTTGGTGATATTATTGATTTAGTGTTATGCTAATTGATGTTGATGTTTTAGCTTCATACATAGATGATTATGATGATACTCCAGCTCCATGTTTTGAATGATGTTGATATTGATGATGAGAAAAAAATTCAATGATTTGTAGATATGCCAGCTAGTGCTGCATATGCTGATGATGTTGTTTCCCTCTCTCTCTCTTGATGATGTTGTATTGGTTTATGTCTGTAGAATACCTTTCTCATCAAAGGGGAGTGTTGAAATATTGTAACTTCGAAGAATATTCTAATTATATTTGAGTTATTATCTTATATATCAAATTCCCTTTTGTGGATTGATCATGTCATATCTTGTATAAGACCAAATCCCATTTTGTGGATTGGTCAAACCATATTTATATGGTGGTATTTGTAAAGTTGGCCCCTAAGGTTTATAAAGTGGTTCTAACCACTCTTGGAAGAAGTCGTCCCTACTAAGTGAAGAGACATAAACCTTACACCTCCTCACTAGTATTTATAAGTGAGCATGGTGCCTCATTTGTTCACTAAATCACTCAAAATTCTAGTTCACATGTTTTGAAGGAAGTTGTAGTTGTAAGAAAAAGGAGAAGAGAGGTGCATGCTCAATCCTATATTATTCTTGGTGGTTTGGTCTTAGTCTTGGCATTGTATTGGCAATCTATTATTGAGGAATGTTTTGCTGGGTTTTCTCCCCCAAGAGGGTTTCCCAAGATAAAATGTTGTGTACCTTGTGATTGTGTTTCTTTCAGTGATCCTCTTTATGTTGTTGTTTTGGAAATGCATTGAATGCTCTAGTAATTTTTTTTTTGTTTGTTAATTTGTGTGGGACCTGTTGGCTACACGATTAACCTGTGGCTTGAGAAACCGTGACTCAGGGGCATCTAAGCCATCAAAATCACCCGGGGATCGCACCCGGCCTGAGCCACACCAACCCTTAACATGGTTGGATTTTTTGTCCCTGCAAGTTTCGAACCGGTGACTTTAACATCACGGAGTGGCTTTGTTATCCCCGATATCTAGGGATAACTAGGAGATCATGTCTCGAGGCCCACATGGTCCTAGACATGGAGTACCGAGAGCAGGAGCAACCTGAGCATGGTCCTGGAGGAC
>JZKD02S0032047.1:13507-26460 GCA_000966675.3 Picea glauca
ATGTATTTGTTTATTTTCCATCGCATATAACTTTATTTATCCTAACACATATAGAGACACACAAGCCAGATGATCTATTTAAAGAAGTGACTATGAAAATTGTACTTAACTCTAATGAGTTGGAAGTATACAGAAATCATTATGAATTAATTTCATAAATACATTGAAGAGATCAAACATGCAAGGTAGGAACGGAAATTTAGAACATGGCAAGTTAGACTACTAGTAAAAATAAAAGCAAGATGGGTTATGCAAAACACAGTATAATTACAATGAAAATACTTTCAAAAACTAAATGGTTTCAATGCCACAATTGTTCTAGGAGTCACGTGTCATTTCCTGCATGGATACCACATGTGCTTCATGTTGTTTTCCACGTCTCCGCTGCAATTTCTATTTCCCTCCACTAGTTATTCCCCCATCACTGTGCATTTATTCTCATTCCAACCCGGCAGGGACTACGCTACCATGTAGCACTTGTTAAATTAGAGGCCTTGAATTCAAGTCTTTTTTTCATTAAGTTACTTTTTGAAAAGAATCATCCAACTTCAAGTTCTAACATAACTTTATTGTAAAATGCACTTCACTTAAGTTATAGAAGTGAATCACTCATAAAGTAACTATGATGTTATTTTTTGTATGCAACTTTAAGTTATAAAATAACTTCTCACTTATTAATAAAGGTGGGTCCCTTGAATTATAAAAGTAACTTATTTGTAGAAGTAAGCTTATAGGGAATGTTAGAGAATAAATAGAATTTTTTTACTCAACAACCTCATTCTGCACCTATCACCAAGTTCATCAACCTCCACCTACCATGTGTCACCTTGGTTACTTTTTATGATTTTCTTCAAAATGGCATAACTTTGACATTCATAGTCCATTTTTAGTGTCATTTTTCTTAACTACCCATTTTTTCTAGATATTTATATCCGGACAATCAGATTGTGCTTTTGAATCCATCTTATTAGCATATTGTAATATGGCTAGTCCAAGTGATCACTTGCTTACCAACACAAACTACTTCTCATGGAAATCTCATATGGAGGATTTACTATGAAGTGGGGGACTTTACCGGGTTACCTTGGGAACATAAATTTACCCTCTTAGTGCATTAAAGAAAGTCAAAAGGGATAATAAAATGACCAAGTGAATAATTAGAATCTCCATCTCTAGTGATCTTCAATTTCACCTTCAAGGAATTAAAACCCCATATGTAGCATGTCGAAAGTTGGATATTGTGTTCGATAAACACAATGAGATTTGAGCCCACTAGCTCTAAAACCAATTGATCGTTTTACATCACAATGATTTATTTTACATTGAAGATTTTCCATCTAAGTTCAAAACACTTGGACTTTTACTTGAAAAATGTAAGATAATCATAGTGGATGACCAACTTATATATGTTATTCTTGCTAAGCTTGGCACTACCTATTATGTTTTTATATCTATTTTTCACTCCACTAGAAAAATGTCTTTTAGTTAAGGGGATACTTACAAAATTCCCTCTCTTGTAGCTCTTTGTGATTCTTTCATTAAATAACAAGATAAGTTCTTGCATATTTAAGTGATCAACATTGCAAATACATATAACAAAGCCTTAGTGGCACAATAGAAGGATAAAGCCAAGAATTTGAAGAAGCAATGTTAAGAACCAAATATCAAAATAGCATAAAAAAAACTGAGAATAAGTACTCCATGCCTTGACAAAGAGATACATTCAGATAATAAGCCTCTTCGAGGGGGAAACCTCCTTATACATTACATGAATTCACAAATACAAGATGATTTCAAATGAAAAGGTCTCCTTAGTATATATAGGAGACTAGGAGGTACAATTACAACTAATGGACCCAAGCCGACATAAATAAAATAACAATATTAATGTAATGTGCCCCAATTAAGGGGTAATGTGTCATGATTTAGGGCTTAACATGCCCCTCCCCTTCAGACAAGTGTTGTTCTCAACACTTGAGTAGTTACGTATGTTTATGTATAAAAGACTCATCTTCCCATGTGGAATCTTCAACATGTAGTTTCTTCCACTTAATGAGATACTCTGAAATTGATCTATTCCTTAGCTATCACATTCTTGTGTCAGTGATAGCTTTAGGCTCCAATATGATTTTTCTTTCCTCGTCAAGTTTTTTCAATATAATTTGAACTGGGATCTTGTCACCTATAACCTTCTTTAAGCATGAAACATGGAAAACTAGGTGTACTCGTGGAGGTGCAGGCAGCACCAAGTTGTATGCCATAGTACCAATATTTTGCAACACCTTATAAGGGCCATAGTACTTCGATGATAATTTATTATCCTTATTAGCTTGCTTGAGGGACATTTGTTTGTATGGTTGTAGTCTTAAAAATACCCAATCCCCTACTTCAAAACTTATTTCACTATGATGTTGATCTACTTGTTGTTTCATGCAATTATGTGCCATGGTGAGGTTGTCCTTTGAGATTTGGAGAACTTATTGTTGATGCTCGATGTGATCTTCCACTGTTTGAACCTTAGATTTTTCTTTAAGAGAAGAAGTAATGGACGATGGGTGATATCCATAAAGCGCCATAAATTGTGTCAATTTTGTTGCAGTATGAAAGGAAGTGTTACACCACCATTATGCCAAGGGTAACAACTTGAACCATTGTGTTTGTTTATCATAGACAAAGAAATGAAGGTATCCTTTCAAACATTTGTTCATTATCTCAGTTTGTCCATAATATTGAGAATGATAAGATGAGCTATGATCCAATTGAGTACCCAAACAAGAAAATAATTATGTTCAAAAATGTCCAGTGAAGATGGGGTCTCTGTCACTTGCAATAATCTTTGGGCTTCCATGTAGCTTTTCAACTATATCCATGAATGCGGTAGCAATTGTACTGGCTTTGAAAGGATGAGAGAGTGCACAAAAGTATGTGTACTTGGTAAGTCTATCAACAATCACCATGATGACACTCTTTCCTTCAGAATTCGGTAACCCTGTGATGAAATCCATGGAAACCTCCTCCCAACGCTGACTTGGAATGGCTAATGGTTGTAAGAGACATGGGTTCTTAATTTTCTCCACCTTATTTTTTTGGAAAACCAAATATTCTACCGCAAACCTTTGAACATCAATTTTAAGTCCATCCCAAAAAAAATCCCTCTTGACCCTGTGATAGGTTTTCAAAAATCCTAAGTGCCCTCCTATTGGAGAGGTGTGCAATTCCAAAAGTACCTTTTGTTTGAGTTGGGAGTTCTTACATAAATTTAAGAGATATGTGTACCATAATGAATCATTTTTCCATGTAAATTTATCAGATGCACTCGAATCCTATTGCAACCTTTGAATGGGAGTCGTCACTTCTTTGTCATTCTTCCATTCATCCCTTGCTTATGTTATCCTATCAGGTTGGATGATAGAGATAGCACAAAGAAAAGCCTCAATATCTTCATCCTTTCTTGAGAGTGCATCTACCACAACATTTTGCTTCCCTTTTTTTTAGATGTTTTCAAAGTCATGCCCCAACATCTTGGTTGTTGTTCTGAAGATAGTCTTTGTTCCAAGAAGTATTTAAGACTGTTGTGATCTCTTTTGACCTTGAAGTGCCTACCTATTAGGTAAGGGTGTGATTGCTTCAATGCATGTAGTATTGCCATCATTTCCTTCTCATAAATGGGTTTGTGTAAATCCTTTCCCTTGAGTGGCCAACTTTCAAAAGCAGGGGGCCTTCCTTCTTGCATTAGAACAACACCAATACCATTTCTCGAGGCATCACATTCCACAATAAAGGTTTTTGTGAAGTCAGGTGTGTTCAAGACGGGAACTTTGCACATTGCCTCTTTAAGTTGTTCAAAAGCTTGAGTTGCCTCTGGAGTCCATGAAAATGTATCCTTCTTAGTTAATGTAGTTAAAGGTATTGTTATTCTTCCATAGTTCCGAACAAACTTGTGGTAGTAACCTGTCAAACCCAAAAATCCTCTAATGTTTTTCAATGTTTTGGGAATTGTCCAGTCCATCATGGATTTAATATTGTTAGGGTCTACCTTGACACCTTCATGAGATAAAATATCACCCAAATACTCTACCTCCTTCACCCCAAAGAAACATTTGGATGGTTTGGCATATAGATGTTGCTCAATTAGTAGTTGTAGCACCCTGTCAACATGTCAAACATGATCTTCCCAAGACTTGCTATAGATTAGTATATCATAAAAAAATACTAACACAAATTTTCAAAGGAAGGGCTTGAAAATGGAATTCATTAACCCTTGGAATTTGGAAGGTGCATTCATAAGGCCAAAAGGCATGACCAAAAATTCATAATGGCCTTCATGAGTTCTTAATGTTGTTTTTTGGATATCTTCTTCCTTCATTCTAATATGATGATATCCTGAACGAAGATCAAACTTTGTGAAGTAGATTTCTCCCTGTAGTTCATCTAAGAATTCATCAATGACAGGAATGTGAAACTTATCTTTAATGGTGATCTTGTTGAGCTCTCTATAATTTGGACACATATGCCATTAGCCCTCTTTCTTCAGTACCATTACCACCGATGCGGAGTAAGAACTTTGTCTAGGTCTAATGATGCCATCCTCTAACATTTCTTCAACCATACACTCAATTTCACTCTTCTAGGCATAAGGGTATATGCAAGGCCTGATGTTAGGAAGAACACTCTCGGGAATTAAGTGAATAGCATGATCATGATCACGAGTGGGTGGAATACCTCTAGGAATATCTTCAAATACTTTGGAATGTTTATCAATGATTCCTTAGAGATCTAGGGTACTAGATGGATTAGATGTTTTAACATCTAGTGAGCATAGTTGTACAATTTCACCTTGATGTCCCTTTTTCAATAATTGTGTCATGCCATTAGAGCTTAACAACTTATTGGGTTTCCTTGTGATACCCCTTAACTCAAATTCCTTTCCTTCCAATGAAAATTTCATGAAAAGCTCTTGAAAATTAAAATCCATTGTTCCCATTGATTCTAACCATTGGACCCCTAATACGACATCAGCACCACCCATGGGTATAGCAATCATTGGACTATTCATTACATATTCCCCCATAGTAAGATTGATCTTATGACATTTTCCTGAGTAATTGATAGTTCCTCCATTTGCAATCATTACTTGAAACTCGGACGTTGGATATATAAAGCAATTGAGAGTTTTGGCTAGTTTACAGTGAATGAAATTATGAGTACTACCATAATCAATTAGCACTATTACCTTTTTGTTTTTGATATATCCTTTGATCTTAAGGGTTTGAGGAGTGTTAATTCCATCCAATGCATGACATGATATGGTGGGAGTGATATATTTAGAAAAAAATCTCTACATCTTCATCTTGAGATGGTTCTTGTTCTTCTTCTTCTTCTTCTTCCTCCTCACAATCTATGTAGAATAATTTCTTCTTGCCACACGTATGTCCCTTACTATACTTGTTGTCACAATTAAATCATAAACCTTTTGCTTTTCTTTCCTCCAATTGTTGAGGTGTCAACCTTGTAGGTTGAGGTGGTTTAGAAGAAGGAACATTATTCTCGCAATAGATGTTAGGGGTGGTCCTTCTAATATCCATAGACAGATTTTTACTTTCAACATTTCTCGCCACCCTGAACGCATTCTCCAATGATTTGGGTTCCCAAAGGTGAACCTCATGTTGAATGTTATCCTTTAAAGTTCGTATGAAGATATCAATCAGGTGCTCATCTAGAATATTCGTTACCTTTATATTCCATCTTTGGAATTTCTCAATGTGCTCTGCAACTGAACCCTTTTGCTTGACATTTATCAATTAGTTGAAGAAGGTATTGCTCCTTGTATCCTCATAGTGTGCTATCATTTCTTCCATGAAAATTGCGAGAAAAAATCCATCGATACCACACAAACTGATTAGGTTTTAAATATAAGGATGCAATCCGTACCTTTTGTGTGTGTGGCACATCATGTAGATCAAAGAACAGCTCCATCTGGAGTATCCATGTGATTGGATCCTTGCCATCAAACTTCCTCATATCGATCTTAGGAAAGTGGTTGGTCTTCAACCCAAAGGTGGAGTTTCTCCAATCTTGATTCATCTTCCTTGTGTCCTCATCATGAATTTCATGGGATACATTCTCACTTTCTGGTGGCCTCTCTATTATCAAAATTTTCAACCCTTCAATGATCTCCCCTTTTAATCCATCCATCTTAGTATCCATCATCGCTTCCAACTTAGCTTCAGTTGAATCCATCATCTTTTGTTACTTCCTTCTTTTGTAAATCATCTATGTCCCCACATATTTCTTAACCTTCATCAAGAGTCTAAGTAGGACTATATGAGGGCTTATTTGGTGTAGAAGTTCCCTTTTTTCGCGGCATGTTGGCTAAGTATCACTGCAATGTAGTAATTCCTAATTGGCTTAGGCAAAGGTCCTCATAGACAAGGGAGTGTCAAGTGTTATAGCTCATTGATATATGTGCAAGGTCCAACAATAGTACTTGGCCCAATATCTCAGGGCACTAACTAAAGAGGCTTGACCATGCCCTTATCTGTACTATCCAACTACCCAGGTACTAGAGAATGATCTCCCTGAGTGTTATTCTCAGTGTATTATAGCAAAAAGATGGCCAAATGGTTTACTTGGTTGGTCTCTGGATTCTAGGGGGTCTCCCGATATATGTCAGGTATGTGGGAGCTCAAATCCATAGCAGTGTTGTCTAATGCACAATCGTTCGAAAGGGTCCTTCTGATATACTCCAGGTACGTGGAAGAACCACATTGTTCATCGGTTGTAGCGTTGACAAGTAGCGACAAATGCTACGTTTAGATACATTGGGATATGTCTCTACCTAAAAAGAACTAAGCTTCTCCCAAATTTATGTGACACTCTTTTTATCCCACTTTATTCCACTTTTTTAATCACCCCAATTGGATCTTCTAGTCAAAAGATATGCAAATTTCCAAAAAGAAAAAGAAAAACACACCTTTTGAAACCCTAATTTTGGAGACTGTTATGCTAACCGACCTTTCTTTTTTTGTAGCTCTGCAATTTCGGCCTTGGTGAGTCTAAAATTTTGGCCTGAGGTAGCCTGATATGTCTTCTTTCCAATCCCATAGGTTAGACCAAGATTGGATTCTCCAAGATAATTTTATAATAACTTTCCCAAGATGTGTTGATTTTTCCCTTTCAAGACAGTGAACTTGTACGACCTGTCATGCGTCATTGTCTTCACTTAAGAACTTGAAATTTGCACCAGTAAAACTTTGGTACGTACCCTAACCAATGGAATAGGTCTCACTCAATTTGTAGTTCTATAGCTTTAGATATAACATTTTCCCCAAGAACACATGTTTTAGACTAAAATATGGACCAACCAAAAACTCTAATTTCCTCAGAGAATAACCTTCACAATACAGCGAATCAATGGCTGAAATTTGTACACAAGATAATTCACTATTCTGCCTTCGTATTGTAAAAATTTCAGAACCTGAAACCAAGCCGAAAAAAATTAGTAGCAAAAATTCCAAGAAGACCAGTTTCAGAACTAGTCAAAAACCCTAACATGAACAGAATGTATCTCCAAAAATATAACGAACCAAGATCTAAAATTTTGACCCCAAGTTATATCCATATGTATCCTTTACACAATATAAATTCCAATTCCTGAAACCTTCCAGAAAAAAATTTGTAGGGAAAATTCCAAGAAAACTTGTTTGGAAGAAGCCACTCCTGAGGATTGTCTAGCTCTGATACCAAATGTTAAAAATCAAATATCAAAATAGCATAAAAAAAAACCTCAAAATAAGTAATCCATGCCTTGACAAAGAGATAAATTCAAATAATAAACCTCTTCGAGGGGGAAAACTCCTTATACATTACATGAATTCACAAATACAAGATGATTCCAAATGAAAATGTCTCCTTGGTATATATATAGGAGACTAGGAGGTACAATTACAACTAATGGGCCCAAGCCTACATAAATAATGTAATATGCCCCAATTAAGGGGTAATGTGCCACAATTTAGGGCTTAACAAGCAATATCCTTGCAACAAACAAACCAAGGGTCCCAAACCCTCTAAGATAGCTCTGTTGGAGTTATTTCACACACACCTAGGATTTAATTTTCCTAAGGTTATTCCTTGTTTATTAGTCATAATTAGTCATTATCCAGTCTCCTACATTTTAGGGGAGAATATTCCACCTGGAGAATATTCTCTTTCAGTTGACACTTCAGTTTGACTAGTTGAGTTGAGTTTAGATGTTGCATTGGTTTTTTCACCATGCAACATTGGGATCATCACCAACTCACTACTCTTTGTTCATTCAGTTAACTGAAGACTAGTTGACGAGTTAACTCAACTAGGTGGCAGTTCACTCCTATAACTGTCTGAGAGACTAGACTAGGTGGCAGTTTACTCTTGTAACTACTAGTGTGTGTCCAGATCAATCTAGACCACCACTATGGCTCATTAGTTACTCATTTATCCTATATATATTGTAAATTATTCACTCTTTGAGTGTGGAATACGGTTAATGAGAATTNGGTTTGGCATATAGATGTTGCTCAATTAGTAGTTGTAGCACCCTGTCAACATGTCAAACATGATCTTCCCAAGACTTGCTATAGATTAGTATATCATAAAAAAATACTAACACAAATTTTCAAAGGAAGGGCTTGAAAATGGAATTCATTAACCCTTGGAATTTGGAAGGTGCATTCATAAGGCCAAAAGGCATGACCAAAAATTCATAATGGCCTTCATGAGTTCTTAATGTTGTTTTTTGGATATCTTCTTCCTTCATTCTAATATGATGATATCCTGAACGAAGATCAAACTTTGTGAAGTAGATTTCTCCCTGTAGTTCATCTAAGAATTCATCAATGACAGGAATGTGAAACTTATCTTTAATGGTGATCTTGTTGAGCTCTCTATAATTTGGACACATATGCCATTAGCCCTCTTTCTTCAGTACCATTACCACCGATGCGGAGTAAGAACTTTGTCTAGGTCTAATGATGCCATCCTCTAACATTTCTTCAACCATACACTCAATTTCACTCTTCTAGGCATAAGGGTATATGCAAGGCCTGATGTTAGGAAGAACACTCTCGGGAATTAAGTGAATAGCATGATCATGATCACGAGTGGGTGGAATACCTCTAGGAATATCTTCAAATACTTTGGAATGTTTATCAATGATTCCTTAGAGATCTAGGGTACTAGATGGATTAGATGTTTTAACATCTAGTGAGCATAGTTGTACAATTTCACCTTGATGTCCCTTTTTCAATAATTGTGTCATGCCATTAGAGCTTAACAACTTATTGGGTTTCCTTGTGATACCCCTTAACTCAAATTCCTTTCCTTCCAATGAAAATTTCATGAAAAGCTCTTGAAAATTAAAATCCATTGTTCCCATTGATTCTAACCATTGGACCCCTAATACGACATCAGCACCACCCATGGGTATAGCAATCATTGGACTATTCATTACATATTCCCCCATAGTAAGATTGATCTTATGACATTTTCCTGAGTAATTGATAGTTCCTCCATTTGCAATCATTACTTGAAACTCGGACGTTGGATATATAAAGCAATTGAGAGTTTTGGCTAGTTTACAGTGAATGAAATTATGAGTACTACCATAATCAATTAGCACTATTACCTTTTTGTTTTTGATATATCCTTTGATCTTAAGGGTTTGAGGAGTGTTAATTCCATCCAATGCATGACATGATATGGTGGGAGTGATATATTTAGAAAAAAATCTCTACATCTTCATCTTGAGATGGTTCTTGTTCTTCTTCTTCTTCTTCTTCCTCCTCACAATCTATGTAGAATAATTTCTTCTTGCCACACGTATGTCCCTTACTATACTTGTTGTCACAATTAAATCATAAACCTTTTGCTTTTCTTTCCTCCAATTGTTGAGGTGTCAACCTTGTAGGTTGAGGTGGTTTAGAAGAAGGAACATTATTCTCGCAATAGATGTTAGGGGTGGTCCTTCTAATATCCATAGACAGATTTTTACTTTCAACATTTCTCGCCACCCTGAACGCATTCTCCAATGATTTGGGTTCCCAAAGGTGAACCTCATGTTGAATGTTATCCTTTAAAGTTCGTATGAAGATATCAATCAGGTGCTCATCTAGAATATTCGTTACCTTTATATTCCATCTTTGGAATTTCTCAATGTGCTCTGCAACTGAACCCTTTTGCTTGACATTTATCAATTAGTTGAAGAAGGTATTGCTCCTTGTATCCTCATAGTGTGCTATCATTTCTTCCATGAAAATTGCGAGAAAAAATCCATCGATACCACACAAACTGATTAGGTTTTAAATATAAGGATGCAATCCGTACCTTTTGTGTGTGTGGCACATCATGTAGATCAAAGAACAGCTCCATCTGGAGTATCCATGTGATTGGATCCTTGCCATCAAACTTCCTCATATCGATCTTAGGAAAGTGGTTGGTCTTCAACCCAAAGGTGGAGTTTCTCCAATCTTGATTCATCTTCCTTGTGTCCTCATCATGAATTTCATGGGATACATTCTCACTTTCTGGTGGCCTCTCTATTATCAAAATTTTCAACCCTTCAATGATCTCCCCTTTTAATCCATCCATCTTAGTATCCATCATCGCTTCCAACTTAGCTTCAGTTGAATCCATCATCTTTTGTTACTTCCTTCTTTTGTAAATCATCTATGTCCCCACATATTTCTTAACCTTCATCAAGAGTCTAAGTAGGACTATATGAGGGCTTATTTGGTGTAGAAGTTCCCTTTTTTCGCGGCATGTTGGCTAAGTATCACTGCAATGTAGTAATTCCTAATTGGCTTAGGCAAAGGTCCTCATAGACAAGGGAGTGTCAAGTGTTATAGCTCATTGATATATGTGCAAGGTCCAACAATAGTACTTGGCCCAATATCTCAGGGCACTAACTAAAGAGGCTTGACCATGCCCTTATCTGTACTATCCAACTACCCAGGTACTAGAGAATGATCTCCCTGAGTGTTATTCTCAGTGTATTATAGCAAAAAGATGGCCAAATGGTTTACTTGGTTGGTCTATGGATTCTAGGGGGTCTCCCGATATATGCCAGGTACGTGGGAGCTCAAATCCGTAGCAGTGTTGTCTAATGCACAATCGTTCGAAAGGGTCCTTCTGATATACTCCAGGTACGTGGAAGAACCACATTGTTCATCGGTTGTAGCGTTGACAAGTAGCGACAACTGCTACGTTTAGATACATTGGGATATGTCTGTACCTAAAAAGAACTAAGTTTCTCCCAAATTTATGTGACACTCTTTTTATCCCACTTTATTCCACTTTTTTAATCACCCCAATTGGATCTTCTAGTCAAAAGTATGCAAATTTCCAAAAAGAAAAAGAAAAACACACCTTTTAAAACCCTGATTTTGGAGACTGTTCTGCTAACCGACCTTTCTTTTTTTGTAGCTCTGCAATTTTGGCCCTGGTGAGTCTAAAATTTTGGCCTAAGGTAGCCTGATATGTCTTCTTTCCAATCCCATGGGTTAGACCAAGATTGGATTCTCCAAGATAATTTTATAATAACTTTCCCAAGATGTGTTGATTTTTCCCTTTCAAGAGAGTGAACTTGTACGACCTGTCATGTGTCGTTGTCTTCACTTAAGAACTTGAAATTTGCACCAGTAAAACTTTGGTACGTACCCTAACCAATGGAATAGGTCTCACTCAATTTGTAGTTCTATAGCTTTAGATATAACATTTTTCCCAAGAACACATGTTTTAGACTAAAATCTGGACCAACCAAAAACTCTAATTTCCTCAGAGAATAACCTTCAGAGTACAGCGAATCAAGGGCTGAAATTTGTACACAAGATAATTCACTATTCTACCTTCATATTGTAAAAATTTCAGAACCTGAAACCAAGCCGAAAAAAATTGGGAGCGAAAATTCCAAGAAGACCAGTTTCATACTAGTTTCAGGACTAGTCAAAAACCCTAACATGAACAGAATGTATCTCCAAAAATATAACGAACCAAGATCTGAAATTTTGACCCCAAGTTATATCTATATGTATCCTTTACACAATATAAATTCCAATGCCCGAAACCTTCCAGAAAAAAAATTGTAGGGAAAATTCCAAGAAGACTTGTTTGGAAGAAGCCACTCCTGAGGATTGTCTAGCTCTAATACCAAATGTTAAAAATCAAATATCAAAATAGCATAAAAAAAACCTCAAAATAAGTAATTCATGCATTGACAAAGAGATAAATTCAAATAATAAACCTCTTTGAGGGGGGAACCTCCTTATACATTACATGAACTCACAAATACAAGATGATTCCAAATGAAAAGGTCTCCTTGGTATATATATAGGAGACTAGGAGGTACAATTACAACTAATGGGCCCAAGCCTACATAAATAAAATAACAATACTAATGTAATATGCCCCAATTAAGGGGTAATGTGCCACAATTTAGGGCTTAACAAGCAATATCCTTGCAACAAACAAACCAAGGGTCCCAAACCCTCTAAGATAGCTCTGTTGGAGTTATTTCACACACACCTAGGATTTATTTTTCCTAAGGTTATTCCTTTTTTATTAGTCATAATTAGACATTATCCAGTCTCCTACATTTTAGGGGAGAATATTCCACCTGGAGAATATTCTCTTTCAGTTGACACTTCAGTTTGACTAGTTGAGTTGAGTTTAGATGTTGCATTGGTTTTTTCACCATACAACATTGGGATCATCACCAACTCACTACTCTTTGTTCAGTCAGTTAACTGAAGACTAGTTGATGAGTTAACTCAACTAGGTGGCAGTTCACTCCTATAACTGTCTAAGAGACTAGACTAGGTGGCAGTTTACTCTTGTAACTGCTAGTGTGTGTCCAGATCAATCTAGACCACCACTATGGCTCATTAGTTACTCATTTATCCTATATATATTGTAAATTA